>JAPTMU010000171.1:103862-228862 GCA_028583405.1 Pogonophryne albipinna
CGCACTGAGTATGACTTTTCCACATACGAACACAACTCGTCCCGTCATGCACGCCTCATGCACGCCCTCATGCCCGCCTCATGCCCGCCTCATGCCCGCCTCATGCCCGCCGTACACACACACTCATATGGGCGGTCTCTCCCCAACACAGTGCATTACATACTGTAAAAACTCATCATAACTGTGCACATCTTATACTTATTTGATAACTACTATAACCTTGGTTACTTGAATACGCTACAATATTATTACCAGTGTCCTACTTAGTGCAGAAGTAGACGCCTTAACGTCCCAGAAAATTGGACCGTTTTAAAAATATCCATTACTGCTAATTCTTGTAATACAATAGCTGAATCACTTGTGTGCAAAAAAAAGCGAAGGAACATGCGACTTGCAATAAACGTGTAGATCAGTGCTTCTCAAAGTATGGTCCGGCGGACCACTGGTGGTTCGTGAGCGCCCCCTAGTGGTCCGTGAGTATATTGGTAACATTTCACATTTGAAATAAATAAATACATTTAAGTTTTTCCGCACTCTCGCTGGGAATATCTCCGCAATGGAACGAGTTTAAGTTTCACTTTCGATTGCATGATATATCCCAGGGCAACACCTTCGTCACACATGTTGCCACTTGTTTGTACCATTTTCAGGCGATTTATAATCTGTTCTAGAAAAACGATGTGTTTTGGGATATTTGTGGAGTTAGGTGGTCCGCGAGTGTTTTTTTATTGGTTAAGTCCTTGGTATGAAAAAGTTTGAGAAACACTTGCTGTAGATGGTGTTTTGTATTTGCAAACCACACTGTTGTTTCTTAGTGAATAAGGCATTTGTAAAACTTGTTTGGTTTGTGTGTTGAGTTAGCTCCATACAACTTGCTTTACGACACGTGTTTGTGTGTGTTCACCATGTTCTGTTGTAGCCCTTCACTAGCTTCAGTTAAACATATATTTGGTTGGCATCTTGTGGTTCGAATAAAGTAGGAATTCTGATTCAAAAACATGGGACTTGTGAGGACGCCTGAGATATGAAAACTGTTTTGTAGTATTGTTAAAAGTACAGATATTTCAGAGTTAAATTGCATCCTGACACTCAATCAGGCTTTCACTGGTTTTTGTTCTTGTTCTGGTTTTCACATGTATTTACTTTTACTCATTGATATGCTTTTTAAAAGATACGTAAACACATTAAGAGAATACATTATAATAGTCAAATAAATCAGAAGATGCAGAAGTTATGCAAAGAAAAAAATAAGCAACACATAAATACGAATAAATAAAAACAGTTATACTTAAAAGGACATTGATTGCATCCTGACACCCAATCTCTCTCTCACACACACACACACACACACACACACACACACACACACACACACACACACACACACAAACAGACACACAGACACAGATCACACACACCCACACACACAAACAGACACACCCACACACACAAACAGACACACACACACACACACACACACACACACAAACAGACACACAGACACACACATAGATCACACACACCCACACACACAAACAGACACACAGACACACACACACACACACACACACACACACACACACACACACACACACACAAACAGATCACACACACACACTCAGAGACACACACACATACACACACACACACACAAACAGATCACACACACACGCAAACAGACTCACACACAGACACACACAAACACACACACTCACAGACACACACACACAAACAGATCACACACACACGCACACACAAACAGACTCACACACAGACACACACAAACACACACACACACACACACACACACACTCACAGACACACACACACACACACACATGTCACTTTGTTTCTTGGGTAGCATAGATGGCAGCATACAGTTATTCTATCAGAGCACGTATCAAAAGTAGGAAAACAAATCTTCACTTTACAGAAACATAGAGTTACAATGTAAATACCCAATCTGCTGTAATGCATGTAGACGCATTGCAGAACATGTATTTATGCACTTCATTGATTTCCGTGCAGCTCCTGACGTCCAGCAGCAGACCAGATGTTTGGATGTGCAAATGCCTTCTTTGCTTTTCAACCCCTCCACATTTCCATTGACTGTGTTACAAAGTGAAGAGCGACATAAAGAGCTTTGTGTAGACCAGAGACCACCCCACGTACGTTCTGAAAGTCAAACGTTATTTAGAAGTTTTGTGGGGGCCGTTAAACGAGCACCAGTTAAAAGACAGCACAAAGACAAAGTGTGCCAGCAGCAGTCGCCTCACAAAGAGCTCCGAGCACCCCCGGGTGCTGCAATAAAAGCCTTAAAGACATTGTTGGAGGGATAATAGTCCTGTTTTCTCCTCCTCCTCTCCTCCTCCTGCAGTGGAGACACATCTGTGAGAGGAAGGAATGAATAAGTGACTGTTTCAGACCTCAAGTAACTTTATCCAGCTAAGACAGAGGTGTTTTTTCTCCGAGGGCCACATACTAAGGGCTGAGCCACTCACTAGAGCAGGGGGGTCCAACTCAAATACACAGTGGGCCAACATTAAAAAATGGGTGCTCGTCGAGGGCCGGACTGGTTCAATGTTTATTGCAGAACCTATTGAAATGAACTTATTGCACATATTAAACCTGGAACTAACAACTAAAACTATTGCCTATAAAAACATTAAATAATCAGTTGCATTCATTTCTTATGGCTCTATCTGCAGCTTTTCCAGAGTCATTTCTTATGAGTACATTTTCCCACAGGCCAACAACAGCTTCAACAAAACTATTCCCCTCACAGAGAAAACCAAACATGCCCTGTTGTCGTGAGAGAGAAAGTGCAGAAGGAAACATCCATTAAACTCAGTGTGCTGCTCTGTGATGCTAGTTCAGATACTTGGCATCTCATCTTGGGTGCAAGGTCATCAATGTTTGGGCTCAGGCTCTGAGCTGAGGAGACCCTCAGGATGGAGTGAAGGTGTGCGTGCAATATACCGGAGGGCCAGATCTAATAGCAATTAGAAATTATCCTGTGGGCCGAAATTAAATCCACCAAGGGCCGGATTTGGCCCCCGGGCCTTGAGTTTGACACATACCTCGCACTAGAGGTATATCGCCTCATAATGTATAAGTTGGAAAAGTCAATCCCATGTAATTATTCTTGATACTTGAAAAACAGCTCCCAGCTCTCCAGAGGGTTTCATTAATTCTGTTAGCAGCTCATTCCATAAAACAGATTGATTATAAGAAGGGGAAATATGAAGGGTAGATTTCAAGCTTGTGAAGTCATTGGGCTTTTTTCTTATCGACTAAGATTTGTTAGAACATGTTTCCAACTTTAACTGACTGAATTCATTTGAAAAGTGTTCTTGTTAACACATGAACACTGTGTAATGTATTTATACATATACAATTAAGAAGTACAATATAAGACAAGCACAAGTTTCACCTGTGGGCCGTGCTCCACTGCACTTTCTGAGTTAGCTCAGGGCCGCTTCCAAATGGCCACAGTTTGGAGACCGCTGCACACCAAGCAACTTCATATCACATCTTCATCACATCTTCTTCATCACATCTTCATATATCTTCATCATCCTCTCTTCCCCATCACCTCTTCATCATCCCCCCCTCTTCATCACCCCCCCCCCCCCCCCTATCCCCTTCCCGTTGTCCTGCAGGAACACAGCAGAGGTCAGAGAGTTCAGACTCAGCTTCTCTTCTGCTAATTGTCCTTCTGCCCGGCCTCCTCTCTGCAGGACGCTGCAACCCGGCAGCTGCCATCTTCATCTCTTTACTTCTTCATCACTGACCCCCGCCTCAGGATCATTTACTACCCCAGAGACCCCCCCCCCCCCTCTCCCCTCAGGGTATTAGGAAACTATAAGCGATAATTTGGGTCTAAAGACGGGACTGTTACCTGAATTGTGAAGTTAATGGAGGGAGATTGAACCGAGGAAGCTGATCATTAAACATGAAGAGTAACGAGGCGGTCATTACTTCTATTTCACTATGTTGGAAGTCTGGCTGTCAAAAAGCGTTCTCTACAGATGAAGAGAAAGCATCCTATCATTCCTAAGAAACTAAAGAAAAAAGTCTGAGATATAAAACAGATTTTCTACCAGAACCGATTTCTTCTGCTTCTCTCATTTATTGAATGAAAACTTTATTACAGACTCAGGTCCAGATTTCATTTCAGTCTTTATTTCAAACAGATTAAAAAATAACAAATAACAAATGTGAAAAACAGAATACCGTATTGTTATAATACAGTATTTATCCACATTCATGATAATATTCGTATATTCAACAAAAAAACAAAAAAAGTTTTCATATTAATAATAATAATAAATCCTATGTGTCCGAAAGGAGGAGGAAGCAAATGCTTATTAACCCCTTACTTGATCAGTGATTGTCCTTTAAATCATTATGCAAGTTATTCCTACTTACATTTATACACATACAATCATTTCTCATCTTCAATCACCTTTCTTCATTCTCATGTTTTTCCAAAAAGGTGTTTCTGTACATCCTTTTAAACTGAATGATGCTTGTGCTTTGTTTGAACTCCTGCTCCAAACCGTTCCATAAAGTCACCCCACAGATTGTTAAACTCTTCTCAGAGTTCTTCTGACCTTGAGTTTCAAGTGTAGATTTCCTCTCAGATGATACCCCCCCCTCTCTGTCTACGAACAATGTTTTTAATGTCCTAGGAAGTAGATTATGTCTGGCTCTGTACATGATTTGTGCCGTTTTAAATTTAACCAGATCAATGAACTTCATCTGAGGCCATGGTTCTCAGCAGGAAACCGATGGACTGTCCACTCCAAGTAGGGAATGAGTCCTTACCCCAAGTGAAGGAGTTCAAGTATCTCGGGGTCTTGTTCTCGAGTGAGGGAACAATGGAGCGTGAGATGGGCCGGAGAATCGGAGCAGCGGGAGCGGTACTGCAGTCGCTTTACCGCACCGTTGTGACGAAAAGGGAGCTGAGCCAGAAGGCAAAGCTCTCTGTCTACCGGCCATTTTGGTTCCTACCCTCACCTATGGTCATGAGGGATGGGTCATGACCGAAAGAACGAGATCGCGGATACAAGCGGCCGAGATGGGTTTTTCTCCGCAGGGTGGCTGTTGTCTCCCTTAGGGATAAGGTGAGAAGTTCGGTCATCAGGGAGGGACTCGGAGTTGAACTGCTCCTCCTTCGCGTCGAAAGGAGCCAGTTGAGGTGGTTCGGGCACCTAGTTAGGATGCCACCTGGGCGCCTCCCTAGGGAGGTGTTCCAGGCACGTCCAGCTGGGAGGAGACCAAGGGGTAGACCTAGGACCAGGTGGAGGGATTATATCTCTTCGCTGGCCTGGGAGCGCCTTGGGATCCCCCAGTCAGAGCTGGTTGATGTCGCCAGGGAAAAGGAAGTTTGGGGCTCTCTGCTGGAACTGCTACCCCCGAGACCCGACCACGGATAAGCGGGAGAAGATGGAAGGATGGATGAACTTCAATATGTGTGACTTCAAAAATAATACATTAGTGTGTTCAAGATATCCAACATTATTGATAACTCTTACAGCCCTTTTTTGTAATGTGCATAACGGCTGTAGGTTGGTTTTGTACGTGTTTCCCCAAATCTCCACACAGTAAATCAGATATGGCAATATGAGTGTGTTATATAGAGTATGCAATGAGTTGTAGTCCAGATAAAAGACAAGGCATTATTATTAATAAATTACATACACAGCATAAAAATAATTCATAGTTTAAGAATAATTTAAATCAGTGTCCTACAAAGAGATACCAATGTCTGCACAGCTGCGATTGGTAGCGTGTAGCACTAAGCCTTATGTTCGATAAGGCCAAGAGGATTTCATTATCAGAGTCATTAAGCCGGCAAATACATTTATACATAAGACTTCTTAAAACAGCTTGTAGAGTATTGACAAACTAGGAATGTATGTGTATGTTTCTTTTCTTTTTCTTCCTTGTGTCTCTTTTTATCTGTTTGTTTTTGTTATATTAATTTTTATTTATTTTTATTTATTTGTTCTGTCTTTGTATACATGTATGTATGTATGTATGTATGTAGGTAGGTAGGTAGGTAGGTATGTGTATGTATGTATGTAGGTAGGTAGGTAGGTATGTGTATGTATGTATGTAGGTAGGTAGGTAGGTATGTGTATGTATGTATGTATGTATGTATGTAGGTAGGTAGGTAGGTAGGTAGGTAGGTAGGTAGGTAGGTAGGTAGGTAGGTAGGTAGGTAGGTAGGTAGGTAGGTAGGTAGGTAGGTAGGTAGGTAGGTAGGTAGGTAGGTAGGTAGGTAGGTAGGTATGTGTATGTATGTATGTAGGTAGGTAGGTAGGTATGTGTATGTATGTATGTATGTATGTATGTAGGTAGGTAGGTAGGTAGGTATGTGTATGTATGTATGTAGGTAGGTAGGTAGGTATGTGTATGTATGTATGTAGGTAGGTAGGTAGGTATGTGTATGTATGTATGTATGTATGTATGTAGGTAGGTAGGTAGGTAGGTAGGTAGGTAGGTAGGTAGGTAGGTAGGTAGGTAGGTAGGTAGGTAGGTAGGTAGGTAGGTAGGTAGGTAGGTAGGTAGGTAGGTAGGTAGGTAGGTATGTGTATGTATGTATGTATGTATGTAGGTAGGTAGGTAGGTAGGTAGGTAGGTAGGTAGGTAGGTAGGTATGTATGTATGTATGTAGGTAGGTAGGTAGGTAGGTAGGTAGGTAGGTAGGTAGGTAGGTAGGTAGGTAGGTAGGTAGGTAGGTAGGTAGGTAGGTAGGTAGGTAGGTAGGTAGGTAGGTAGGTAGGTAGGTAGGTAGGTATGTGTATGTATGTATGTATGTATGTAGGTAGGTAGGTAGGTAGGTAGGTAGGTAGGTAGGTAGGTAGGTAGGTAGGTAGGTAGGTAGGTAGGTAGGTAGGTAGGTAGGTAGGTAGGTAGGTAGGTATGTGTATGTATGTAGGTAGGTAGGTAGGTAGGTAGGTATGTGTATGTATGTAGGTAGGTAGGTAGGTAGGTAGGTAGGTAGGTAGGTAGGTAGGTAGGTAGGTAGGTAGGTAGGTAGGTAGGTGTATGTATGTAGGTAGGTAGGTAGGTAGGTAGGTAGGTAGGTAGGTAGGTAGGTAGGTAGGTAGGTAGGTAGGTAGGTAGGTAGGTAGGTAGGTAGGTAGGTAGGTAGGTAGGTAGGTAGGTAGGTAGGTATGTGTATGTATGTATGTATGTAGGTAGGTAGGTAGGTATGTGTATGTATGTATGTATGTAGGTAGGTAGGTAGGTAGGTAGGTAGGTAGGTAGGTAGGTAGGTAGGTAGGTAGGTAGGTAGGTAGGTAGGTAGGTAGGTAGGTAGGTGTATGTAGGTAGGTAGGTAGGTAGGTAGGTAGGTATGTGTATGTATGTATGTATGTATGTATGTATGTAGGTAGGTAGGTAGGTAGGTAGGTAGGTATGTGTATGTATGTATGTATGTAGGTAGGTAGGTAGGTAGGTAGGTAGGTAGGTAGGTATGTGTATGTATGTATGTATGTAGGTAGGTAGGTAGGTAGGTAGGTAGGTAGGTAGGTAGGTAGGTAGGTAGGTAGGTAGGTAGGTAGGTAGGTAGGTAGGTATGTGTATGTATGTATGTATGTAGGTAGGTAGGTAGGTAGGTAGGTAGGTAGGTAGGTAGGTAGGTAGGTAGGTAGGTAGGTAGGTAGGTAGGTAGGTAGGTAGGTAGGTAGGTAGGTAGGTAGGTAGGTAGGTAGGTAGGTAGGTAGGTAGGTAGGTAGGTGTGTATGTATGTAGGTAGGTATGTGTATGTATGTGCATGTGTACATGTGTGTATACATATGTGAGTATATGGGTACAAGTATTACTGTTACTATTCTTTATTCCCTTATCTATACATTTTCTTTTAATATTATCTTCTATATTACTTTACTTTTACCTATACATGTATCTATTTTATTTAGTTAGTTATTTAATTTACTAGCTAGGACCGGGAGGGGGGGGGGGGGGAAATATTGACTGTATTAATGTAAACTCATTGTGCCTGACTCAATAAAAAAAAATATTAAAAAAAACAGCGTGTAGAGTATTGACTCGTGCAGCCCAAACATTTCACTTGCACTAAACCATCGAGGTCTCTTCAGCAATATTCTCATGGCATCATTATAAGCTACTTGAAGTTTCCGTAAACTTGCTTTTCTGTAGTTTGACCACAGATGTTTAGAGCGGTGTGCAATATGCTCTGAACAGAGACATCTCCATCTGTACACGCACCAAACTCACGTAGGAGAATGTTTGCTTGTTGGCATTGCCTATAAATATCTTCATCATCTGTCATTTGTTCTGTAATAAAGTGTCCAAGATATTTTAACTTATTACAATAAGATTAATATCAGACAATTTAAAATCAGGACATTTTAGACATTTATCTTCTTTGGTTCTAAAGATCATGACAGCACTCTTACTGGCGTTGTATTTGATGTCATGTTCCAATTTTATTATCTCACGGTATCAAATAATGTGTATTTAAAGATGCAACCTGAATGTTTCTGCACAATGAGTACTTTTACAGCTGGAATTCTTACAGCTGATGAGCCTACCTCTTTACTGTAAGGAGTCATTTTGCATTCATATTCCGGGACTTTTTTAAATGAATTAACATGAAAAACTGTTTAAAAGTCCTCCTATAAGTCCACAGATTCTATAAGTATCTCTCAGAGTACTTTTACTTTTTGTATTTTAAATATACTTTGATATAATAATACTTAAGAATTTTGTAATCACAACTTACTTGTAGTGGAGTATTTTAAGACTTTGTATTTGTACTTTAATTAAATGTCTCCTATCATGCAAAATGCACTATTGTATGTCTTCTCTCCATCAACATGTGTCCCCGGTGTGTCCCCGGTGTGTCCCCGGTGTGTCCCCGGTGTGTCGGGGAACTCACGCAGCGTCAGGAAATAAAACCCTCTCTATTTTCCTCCGTACCCAAATCTCTAAAAACGGGGAACAACGGAGCTGATCCAGATTTGCGTCCGATATGACGTAATATCTGAAATGTGGACCCACGGCCCAATCAGAAAGTTGCAATCAGAAACAATACCCGACTGTTTTGGACGTAATATGGTCGGTGTTTACATTAGCATCGCTAACACTCAGAGCTAACCTGTACTGGAGAGCATGTGTGTGAAGAAGCAGGAAGTAAAAAGGAACTCACCTTGTGGTATAACCGGCAAGAGAGAAAGCCTTTGAGCTCCAAACTGTTTCAGAGAGAATCCTTGATAATCCATGATATGGCGTTTCATCACGGCAGCATTTAGTTTAGACAGTAGCTGCCGGGTCCCCCATGAGCTCAGACCCCTCCTCTTTAAAGCTTTATCCCCAAATCAGCACTTTAGAAACAGGAAGTGAAACAGAGGGAGATGAGGCATGGCGAGAATGATCTGTTTGGTATTTTGAGCAAAACACTTCATAGACATGTTTTTCATATATTTGTATTTATCTGAGACCTATGCTGTTGCCTGAAGATACCGTGATAGGTGACCTTTAAGTCAAGGGTCTGATTACTTCTTCCAACAATGTTTACACACACTTGAGCACTAAAACATGCAGACAATGCATCTAAAAAGGTATAATTTCTGATGTATGGAGTGATACAAACATCTGTATAAACCTTTACCTTTAATATATAAATAAAACAAGAACCTGGCCTTATATATGCTCACATGTCTCTTCTGGGAAATATGCAAATTAACACATTTGTAATAACACAATGCCTCATTTGCATATCTAAACGCAACATTTAAGAAACCTTGCAATACAAAAAAGACTTGCGTTAATGTCAGTGATGAAGTGATGAAGTTTCATTGTGATATCTATTAGTTTAAATGTTGACCCCCCCCCCCCTCTCTTTACTGCAGGATCAGATGCTCATAAACTTGTTAGTGGCTTTATCATTAAACCGCGGTGCTTTGTGGGGGATCAACAGAGGAGAGAAAGGCTTCTTAACTTTCCCTTTGAGGAGTCCATCAATTAGCATCACAAGACGCGTTCACGTGTCCTACCCGCGGAAAATCAAGCATTTCCAAATAATGACAAGCGGAGAAACAAAGAGAGACACGAGGGGGAAGAAAGGAGGAACATTTCCAACAGATGCACCGTAATAAATAACGACTCCAGCTGAGAGACGCATTTGCATTTTGAAGTGTTTTTGGGGTAAAAGCGTGGCAGAGAAACGATTGTTCTACAATACACATCCGGGTCTTTTTCAGTGACATGTTAATGTGCATGGTGGCGTGTGCAGAGGCTGTTATATAAAGGGTGGGGAAGAGGAGATGAGAGGTACCTGCAGAACTGAAACTGATCCTGAAGATGAAGCAAGAAGCGAAACTGACCCGGAGGACATCTTTCTCTGTGGAGGACATTTTAGACCCGGCGAAATTTACAAGAAGACACATTTGTGCAGAGGAGGAAACTTCAACAGGTGAGAAATAGTTTTAGAAAGTGTTCAAACTATGCAGAGTTGGAGGAAGAGTTGTAACATTGCACAGTATTTCATTTTAAATGCTTTCTTTGTAAAGATAGGATTCGATTTTGATCCTTAATTTGTGATGTTTTAGTGTTTACTTGCACAATTCTCCTGTACTATTTTATTTGTATTTCTACTTTTATTGCAAAAACTACACTGCAGCTATGATGCATATGACAAGAAAGCCTTTAAAGCAGGGGTGTCAAACTCAAGGCTCGGGGGCCAAATCCGGCCCGCGACTTCATTTCATGCTCCCAGAGCTCTGAAAGAATATAATATGTTTATTATACGATTACATGGCGATTTACAGAAGCACGTTGTCCATAAACTACATGTCCCACAATGCAGCTCAAATTTGACTTTTTTTTATCAGAATTAGAATTTTTTTCTTCAAAAATATGCCTTTTTTCTTAGAATTTCCCCTTTTTTTGTCACTTTTTCCCCAAAATGTCATTTTCTTTTCAAAATATCACTTCTTTTTTCCAGAATTTGGCTTTTCTTTAAAAAAAATGTTGTGACATTCTCACTGAAGAGACTTGCAATTACTTGCCCTAGACTTCTGCATTCAGACATAGTTAATTATGAAGTTGTTACCCTATCAGATAATAATCCAATGCAGAGGCAATCATGTCATATAATGCATTATTTTATATTAAATATTTATATATGTATTTTTATATAGTCTTAAAGTTACAACCGGCCCTTTGAGTGCAGCCATAATTCCTACGTGGCCCGTGATGAAATTGAGTTTGACCCCCCTGCTTTAAAGCATCACTAAATTGTAAAAAGTCATGCATTCATATTCTTACTTAAAGGTGAGGTATGTCATTTATTTCAGATACACTTTGTGTTATATTCCATGGAATGATCTTAACATCCTGATAGCAATGAATATCTGAAGTGCTTTGAAGCCGTGGCGCTGTAAAAAGCACGACCAATCATCTGAGCCGGCTAAAGTAACTGGATGGCCTACCTGCCTGTCAGCCTTCCATCTGTGCACAAACTGATCTCGTGCCCTCATTGGTCATGTGCGCGTTCGTGTGTGTTGGAGGAGGGGCTCTGTGAGGAAGTCTGAAGGAAGGGGCATATTGTTTTCGGTTGTGTATTTTCAAATTCTAGCGCACTCGAGCTGCTTTCTCCATTCTTAGCTACCCTTAAAGTAAAAGTTCAAAAGCGTGGGCCTAAAAAAATACCATAATAAAAGTTAAGTATTTTCTTTTCTTTTCTCCATTTGAATGAAGGAAGCTAAAAAGTGAAACATCCCCAAGTGATAATAATAATAATAATAATAATCTTTAACAAATAATAATACATCTATAGTATGTATACAAATTAAATCAGATAAAAATAAATTCAATACAATTGGGTTTAATCTTTAAAATATGAAATTATTTAGTACAAAATTCATGTTGGACTTTATTAAATACAACAGCTCACGACTGTACACCTCTGTAAGTATGAGGTAGATATATTACTTTATAACTGCATTAACTGATCTAATCATTCATTCATATGTTAGTAGTACCTCTATTGTGTAGAGGCGAAGTCCCGCCCATCTACTTCCGCCCCATGGGACCTTATTTCTGAAAAGGTATGGCCCATTCCCAAACCGCCCCCTACACCCTACCCCTACACCCTACCCCTACACCCTACCCCTACACCGCGGAGGGTCCGCCATATTGAGGGCTGTTCCAAAGCAACGAGTGTGGAGGGGGAGTGGGCTATCAAGCCCTCAAACAGCGAGTCTGCAGCGGTGCTGACTTGAGACCGGTCTCTACCTGACCGGAGTCACGCTGTGTGTGTCCGTCAGGAAACACGCTGTTTACAAGTAGTTCCAGCAAACATCCACTGATAAACTGCGATGTTAACAACCTCATGATAACCTCATATGTTTTAACTTAGGATCAAACCTGTGTTTAGTCTAGAAAAAGGTCAATGTGTGCATTTTATTATAAAGTTGTGTATATTTACAGACTGTTGCAAAAACTAAGAAGCTGATAAACATCAGGTTTAAAACTAAAAGAGCTTTGAAACACAATGAAAGATGTTTGGAGTTTTATTTGAGTTATTCATTTAAACTTTTTGTCAAAGAGATGCTGATTTGAAACCGTTGTTACATACAGTTACGGCACTTCCTGTTTCTGCCGGAGAGAGGGGAGAGAGGGGAGAGAGAGAGGGGAGAGAGGGGAGAGAGGGGAGAGAGGGAAGGGAGGGGAGAGAGGGGAGGGAGGGGAGAGAGGGGAGAGAGGGGAGGGAGGGGAGAGAGGGGAGGCCGTCCCAAAGCTTATATTTCAACAGTTTTACGACAAACTGTGACTTTTTTGACACGGAAATGATTTGTTAAGATTGACAAACATCATATGTGTAATTCGTGCCACAATTCAAACGGGATCGAGAGACAATCTTTCTCTCTCCATTGACTTCAATACATAGGCCCAATCCCAAACCACTCCCTCGACCCTACCCCTCCGTGATGGAGTGAACTCCGTCTGTAGCCTCACTCGCAGCTCAACGAGGCTCCTCCTGTCAGATGGAGGGAGTAAATACAGCAGCAAGCTTTGGGACGGCCTCCCCTCTCTCCCCTCTCTCCCCTCTCTCTCCCCTCTCTCCCCTCTCTCCCCTCTCTCCGGCAGAAACAGGAAGTGCCGTAACTGGATGTAACAACGGTTTCAAATCAGCATCTCTTAGACAAAAAGTTTAAATGAATAACTCAAATAAAACTCCAAACATCTTTCATTGTGTTTCAAAGCTCTTTTAGTTTTAAACCTGATGTTTATCAGCTTCTTAGTTTTTGCAACAGTCTGTAAATATACACAACTTTATAATAAAATGCACACATTTACCTTTTTCTAGACTAAACACAGGTTTGATCCTAAGTTAAAACATATGAGGTCATCATGAGGTCATCATGAGGTTATCATGAGGTCATCATGAGGTTATCATGATGTCATCATGAGGTTGTTAACATCGCAGTTTATCAGTGGATGTTTGCTGGAACTACTTGTTAACAGCTTGTTTCCTGACGGACACACACAGCGTGACTCCGGTCAGGTAGAGACCGGTCTCAAGTCAGCACCGCTGCAGACTCGCTGTTTGAGGGCTTGATAGCCCACTCCCCCTCCACACTCGTTGCTTTGGAACAGCCCTCAATATGGCGGACCCTCCGCGTGAACGCGCAAACGGAGGGGCAGGGTGTAGGGGTAGGGTGTAGGTGTAGGGGTAGGGGGCGGTTTGGGAATGGGCCAAAGTGTTACTTCAGTTTTACGACACATTTTGATTTTTTTGACTTGCAAAATTATCTTTTAAATTGACAAACATCATGTGTGTAATTCGTGGCTCAATTCAAACGGGATCGAAAGATAGCTTTTCTCTCTCCATTGACTTCAATACATACTTTTTCAGAAATGAGGTCCCATGGAGGAAAGGGAGGGACTTCGCCTCTCTATACTTAGGAGATACCTTGACCTGTACATTACACCTCCGTACTGTAGATATGAGTTAGATATTACTTAATAAGATGGAACTGTATTTATCCTCTTGGGGAAATGCAGGCGTTTATAGCAGCAACAGGGTCAGAGTTATTATTATTATATATTATCATTGCTATTTCTAGTCTGTATTGTACAATGCCATGTCTTTTTATGCTCCTGCAACACAAACATGTCCCAACTTGGGATCAATAAAGTACTTCTTATCTTTCTCAGAATGAAAACAGGACGATAACTTCATTAACTGATCTAATCATTCATTTCCTTTCCCTTTTAGAATCTCCCCCCCACAGAGATGAAAGCAGAGATCTCCTCAGCCCTGAGGAAGAGGAGGAAGGTGATGAAGGTGAGGAGGCTCCATATCTGGGGAGGAAGAGGCTCCACAGCCCGAAGAAGAGCCGCAGGATCCGCACGGCCTTCAGCCTGGAGCAGCTGCACCTCCTGGAGCTCAGCTTCAGACGCAGCCACTACCTGTCGGTGTTCGAGAGACAGAACATCTCCGCGCTGCTGCAGCTCTCTGAGACCCAGGTGAAGATCTGGTTCCAGAACAGACGCACCAAGAGGAAGAAGGAGCGGCAGCTGAAGGGTCCGGAGAACGAGGAGGAACACGGGTGCATGAACAGTTTCTCCCCGCTCACCTGTAACCAGATGTTTTACCCTCAGATCCACATGTTCTCCCCGCTCTCTTTCCATCAGCAGCACTATTACGCATGACGGGTACATTACGGAGAAAAAGGACTTCCCGTAGAATATGGCACTATTTTCATGATTCATAAGAGCTGTGCCAAACATGACTGAATGTATTAACGTATTTTTTATAATGTAATTATGCTATAACTTATTTTTTTAATAAACATTTTCTATGAAGTTGTTCTCGTTAGATCGACACATGAGGCTAATAGTTAATTATTTTAAAAATGGTAATAACTATAGACACATTGATATGCACACATTTACAAAGACACACATGAGAAATAAATACGTTTCTTTTTACAAAAACAGTGATATTTAATGTTTTCTTCTTAAAATCCATTGACATCTAACATGCAGTTGAGTCTTTTAAAAATCTAAATAACTTGTTGAAACATAAGTAAACAAAGACACATGTTGCCTCTCCGTCACCACCGCTATTACTATTACGCATGACACGCAGACTGGGCACATCATGGAGCAGCGGAAAAAGGACTTCCAGTAGAATATGGCGCTCTTTTCACGATTAATAGGAGATGTAAGAGAAACATTTTCTATTACGTTTGTCCGTTATTTCTCAAAGTCAAACATGCAGTTGAGTCAAATAAAACCAAACAACTTGTTGAAACATTTACAATCACATAAAGTACAGATGTTTGACAAAAACCCATCAAACCCAGTACAGGATTGATGTGGTCGACTTCATTTGACAGACAGTATAATTCAAAGTAGTTAAATCTATTTCATTGTGAGTTGGCATTTATTAGTATAGCAGAATTTAGTGAAGTAAGATCCCATGTAATGCTACAGATGATAGTGATGTTACAGACAGAAATATTTACCGTGATGTGAGGTGATCTTTCTGTGTTCTGTGCGCACTTCAAAGTACTGGTAGGCGTGTGGCGCAGTGGATTAATGCGCTGATCTTCGAATCAGACGATATCAGGTTCAAACCCCACTGCAGTCAGCACGTCGTTGTGTCCCTGAGACACTTCACCCCAAATTGCCCACAGTATTGAGTATGTAAGTCGCTTTGGATAAAAGCGTCTAACAAGTATGTAACATAACATGTAATGTATTTCCTGTTCACCTGTGACCCTAAAACACCTCCAGGCTCAGAAACTGTGTATATGCTGCCCTCTTGTGGCCAAATGCTGCAACACCTTTTTACATACATTAGAAAACATACATGGCTCCTGCCGTTATACTCTTGGTGTATTATTGTCTGTACACACATTTGCAAGTCTATCAGGTAGATGTGGAGTTCAGAGGACACGAAACATTTAAAAGCATCCATTTAATAGTTTTTGAGAACAGTTTGGACCCACAGTGTCTTACATTAGAAACACATGAGACTGTTATAGCCTGTTTTCTAAAACTGCTTCTAATGCATTGAAATACAGTCAAAAAGAGGCAGCTCTGGGTCAGAAACGGAAGGAAAATGTGAAGACTGTAGGAGCTAAATGACTCCAGTAGGTGGCAGCAGTGCATTATTACATTCAATAAAACATTATATATGTATATATAGATATACAGAGAAGAGTCATTAGACTGCATTAAGCAGTACTGAAGGATGCATTTAGATCCATATACCTTCAGTAAAAGTACTGAAACTATGCTGAAAAAACACTGTATTCACAAAAGTACGTTGCATTTTACTGCTGTAGAAACATTTCACTCTAAAGTGCATGACTTTAAGGGTGTTTAAGAGTTATATATAATTAAGTTAATAATGATAATAAACCATGTTTGATTCTGTATGTTGCAGGAAAAGTGTGTGTTTTAGGAGCAATGAGTTTTTTTCTTTTATGCAAAGTTTTTTTTTGGAGTGTTGTGGTTCAGGAGAAGTGTCATGGCAACAATTTAAAAGAAATACACGACATTAATGATGCACAGCGCAGAAAGAGGCAGAAAACCCACCAGCCAAATAATGGCAAAATGCACAGTTTTATAGACGAAACAAGACAAATATAGGATAAAAACATGAATGAAATGACTAGTTTTCACGTCCAATTGTCCCATTGTCCGCCCATGCTCACTTGATAAAGGTTTATTGAAAATCTGATTATTTGTCATGCTTTGTATTGAACTTGATTCCATATCGCTGGTGTGAGAGTGAATACATGCAGGCGGTGTCAGAGTGAATCTTGCTCTCTAAAGCGAAGCACTTTGATCATTTTAAATCCAACACGGTTACATGTCTCCTTATTCTTCAGAGTAAGGAACCTGATAAAAGCTATAAAGACGCCCCACGATCTTCATCACCGCGGGGAACTCTTCATCAAAGTTTTAATCTCCTTAGTGACATTTCACAGCAGCAGTTTTGAAGTGCTCTCACCTCGAGGTGTTTCTCAGATTATCTTCTGCGCATGCACACGGCACTACACTACCCCTACACCCTACCCCTACACCCTGCCCCTCCGTTTGCGCGTTCACGCGGAGGGTCCGCCATATTGAGGGCTGTTCCAAGGCAACGAGTGTGGAGGGGGAGTGGGCTATCAAGCCCTCAAACAGCGAGTCTGCAGCGGTGCTGACTTGAGACCGGTCTCTACCTGACCGGAGTCACGCTGTGTGTGTCCGTCAGGAAACACGCTGTCGATCAGCTGTGCGCAGCGTCTCCACTGCAGCCTGTGCATCTCAACCCCCCCCCCCCCCCCTCCCCGCAGCAACTCTATATCCACCAGTTAAAGGAAATACAACTAATGTGTTGTGTTATATTAGCTGTACAATTGACCACATATGGTGTTCTTAGCTTCCATACCTCCTGTGTTTTACGAGCGACTTATCAAGTCTTGGCAAACGGCATAAAACACGATTAAACGTGATAGTATATAAAACCGTGCTCGTATCTACAACCTATAGAAATGCAACACGGAGTCAGTTTAGACGTAATTCTGTCCTCCTGCTCACCGCATCATTTATGAGAAAACATTTCATAACATTAACACAACATATTCGAGGTGGTTTTAAATAACATATCCGTATTTATTTATTTCTCCAAGTTACGTGTGTGTTTCTGAGGAGTCTCAAACAGGCGTTTGTTTAATCATTTTAAGATTGGCTTTAATCAATGTGTGAAAATGAATTCTTCATATATGATAAATGAGAGGTAACATTTTGTTTATGGTATTATTTCCACATATTTCTCTCCATTCTTCCTTCTGGTGTCGCAGTTTCTCGTCTCTCCCGTTGTTGTGCTCAGTGCGTACGCATGGGTTAGAGTTTGCGTGGAGGACCGCACGTTTTCCCGTCAAGTTAGTATTTTATAAATCGCAAACATTGCGTAGAAACTGGCGTACGCCATTTTTTGAGCGTATATCCCTTTATAAATGAGGCCCCTGAACATGGATCCGTGGCCCAGAAATGCTCTGGAAGTCAGAAAAGGACTGGCCGCTGTTTCCCCTGGAATCCATCTCTCTCTCCTGCGATGATTTAGAGGTCAAAAGAAATGCTATTGTCAACACAGTTATGGTCACAGAAAGTACTCATGCATTTCTCCAGCTGGAGAAAACTACAAGTTGCAGTAGCATGGATCCTGAAGTTCAAAGAAGGCTTGAAACGGCTCGTTCAAAGGAGAAAAGAGCTTATTTCCACTTTAAATGACTCCAACACCGATGCTCAAAACAAAAGCAATGTTGAGCAGAAAATAGAAAACATGAAGGCCACACTGGGTGGACAGACCATTACTCTGGAAGATCTTGAGAAGGCAGAAAACTCCTTCATATGCCAAACCCAAAGACAGTATTTTCCAGAGGAAATGACAGCACTGCAAACAACAACACGTGGTGTCAAAAGGACAAGCAGCCTCTACAAGCTTGATACAGTGTTAAAGGGTGGAGTGCTAAGAGTGGGAGGACGCCTGAGGAGGGCAGCTATGCCAACAAACTGGCATGTGTCAACTCTCATATTAAGGCACATGCATGAAAGAACTGGACATGGAGGAAGAAAAACATCCTCTCTGAAGTTAGGAAGAGGTATTGGATCATCAAAGCCAACCATGCTGTAAGAAAAATATTGGGAGATTGTGTTTTGTGCAGACGACAAAAGCAGAAGATGGCTGACTTGCCACAGGAAAGGCTTGAGCCAGACATGCCTCCATTTACCAATGTTGGTGTGGACTACTTTGGCCCTATTCAAGTCAAAAGAGGACGTACCACATTAAAGAGGTACGGAGTGCTGTTCACGTGCATGACAAGCAGAGCTGTGCATATCGAGGTCGCCAGCTCACTTGATACAGACTCATGTATCGACGCTTTGAGAAGATGCATATGCAGAAGAGGTCGAGTGAAACCTATAACATCTGACAATGGGACCCATTTTGTTGGAGCTCAGAGAGAGTTAAAGGAAGCCCTCTCCATTCTGAACTAGCACAGAATTCAGGAAGCTCTGTTGCAAAAGGGCATAAAGTGGAGTTTCAACCCCCCAGGGGCATCCCACCATGGAGGAGTATGGGAGCGTCTGATAAAGTCTGTGTGACTTTGGATGAAGAAGGGCTACAAACCCTTTTATGTGAGGTAGAGGCCATTTTGAACAGTCGACCAATCACAACAGTCTCAAATGACCCTCAAGACCTGGAGCCTCTAACCCCAAATCACATCTTGCTTTTAAAAATCAAGCCAATTCTGCCCCCTGGAGTTTTTGACAAGAACGACCGTACGTAAGACGCCGATGGAAACGGGTGCAATACATGGCAGACCTCATTTGGAAACACTGGAGCCGGGAACACTTACCCCTCATGCAAGAAAGACAGAAATGGTGCAAGGAGAAGAGAAGCTTTAAACCTGGAGATGTAGTAATGGTAGTCTATGGTAGACTCTACTGCTGCCCGTAGGTCTTGGATCCTGGGAAGAGTGCTAGAAGCTATGGCAGACACTAAAGGACTGGTTCGAGCTGTCAAAGTTAAAACACAGACCAGTGTGCTGGAGAGGCCGATTACCAAGATCTGTCTGCTGTTAGAATGTGAAGAGTGACGGCAGCAAACAGGGTATATGCAGAATCCTGAAGTCAGAAGTAAGACCTTTTTTAAGACCCTTTCCATACATTTTAAGACCTCATCGCCACTTGGAGTTTTAACTGGTTACCTTGGCGACTCACTTTACCTCATATTGACTATATACAGTATTGATTGTCCTTCCTCCTTATCTTCCAACCATTTGGACGCAGACTTGCATTTCCCCATAACGATGCTGTTTAGCAACCGGCGTAAACGGACCTTCGCGCGCTATCAAGCAGTGAGCGTGCGATGTCCTGTTCAGATGACGTCACATCCAACGGGATGCCATCAATAAACTACACAGAATCACACTACACACCTACGCCATGATTACATTCAGGCAGACTGTAGAACACCTCTTTGGACCATTCATATACTTATTGAAAACAAGCTACAAAATGTAATACCTTGGAAAATGCTGTTTAATACTTTTTAATAGCCTTCATTTTCGCTAAATTGATGTATCAACTTTTAATACTTTTTAAGAACCCGCGGACCCCCTGGCAAAGAGTCTTCTTCCGCTGATGGTACGATGATATCATGTAGACAGGATGAGTAACACCACAACTCATTGATAGATGACTGGATTCATGAAATGAATAGAAATCCTGAACTGTATAGGCTTTTTTTTTTTAAATGAATATTTGATAATTGTTTTTGTGGTACTTCAAAATACAATTAGAGGCCGGTTATGTAGGAGCCATTTCCTTAGATTATTTTATCTTTTTAGAGTACTTTTCAGAGCCTGAGATTCTGTGGTGTATATTATTTATTATTTAATTTGAGTGCGTTACTCCTGCAGGTCGAGGTGCTGCAGCCTACTGGTGCGGCTGACTGAAGCAAACCGTTTTTAGACCTTGCTGGTTGGGAGCGTCACAGCTTGGTTCTTGTGCCTTTAACATGCCATTTATATGACAAATAGTTTGTTTAAAAACGTTTATTAATTTTTGCCTTTTTTGGAAATCTTACTTTTCAATCGCATCTGGACATTTCTATCGTTTTTTCTCTCAAACTACAAGCGTCTATTCCTCGGTCAGCCCCGCGAGTGAATCAGAAACAAAGGACACAAAACAAATGGATATCGTGGTCACTACACAGTTCAAGTGTGAGCTTCCAGTCCCAGTGCATTGTGGAGATATGACCTTGTGCATTTCAAATACCCCAGATCCTGCAGTCATTTATCTGAAGAGTACACCTCAGATAAATGACTACAGGATCTCAGGTAGGCAAAGTGGACAGGTAGGCGAGAAAGGCTTTTTTGAGTCTCAGAGACCAAGGTCCTGTACACTTCGCATACATTGACTGCACGACTTCAGGTCTGCGATGTGGACAGTACCTCAAATACACCACTACACAACCTGTGGTATTTGAAAATAAGGGAATGACATGTTTATAATATGCTGCAAAACACAACAAATATGCAGGGTTGCGAGTCTGTTTCTAAGGCCATTTTATTTTTGGAACAGAAAAAACACCGTAAATAACAATGACATAAACAATAATAACAAACAACTGTTAGTCAGACTTCAACTCAGAAAAAAAAGTTTTCCCACACTCTTAAAACCACTATGGGTTTTCTCTTGTGTGAATACGGTGATGTGATTTGAGATTACTTAATGTAGTGAATGTTTTCCCACACTCTTCACACCAGTACGGTTTTTCTCCAGTGTGAATACGGTGATGTGTTTTGAGAGCATCTGATGTAGTGCAAGTTTCCCCACACTCTTCACAGCTGTACGGTTTTTCTCCTGTGTGAATACGGTGATGTGTTTTGAGATCACTTGATGTAGTGAAAGTTTTCCCACACTCTTCACAGCTGTACGGTTTTTCTCCAGTGTGAATACGGTGATGTGTTTTGAGATCACTTGATGTAGTGAAAGTTTTCCCACACTCTTCACAGCTGTACGGTTTTTCTCCAGTGTGAATACGGTTATGTGTTTTGAGAGTATCTGATCTAGCGAAAGTTTTCCCACACTCTTCACAGCTGTACGGTTTTTCTCCTGTGTGAATATGCAGGTGGCGCTTTAAAGTTACAGATGTTGTATAGGATTTGTCACATTGCTGACAGCTGTGACGTCTCTCCTTTCCTTTCGGTTTCTAGAACAGATGGACAGAGAAAGCGAGAAAGTCAATCTAAAAAGCATAAATACTAGGGGTGTAACGGTATCCGTATTCGTCCCGTACCGTCGCGGTTCGGACATCACGGTTCGGCACATGCAGTCACACGGCGAATACGCCTTTTTTTACGAGTGGGAAAAAAGTCTGTCACTCAGGGCAGTATTACACTATATATAATCCAGGGGGCGGTATTGCGCCTAAAAGCCAGCCGCCCGTAAATAACAAATGAAGAACAAGAACACAACACAACAAAACGAACACAATATATGAAGAAGAAAAGTTAGTATCAATGGCGAGTTCACACAACACACAGCTAGAAGACCCACCTGCTTCTTTTAAATCAGCTGTGTGGGAACATTTCGGGTTCCCTGTGGACTACAACAATGATGGGGTGCGAGTTGTGGATCGGACGAGGACGGTGTGTCGGCGTTGTTCGACAGCGGTGCGGTATGCTAGTGGTAACACGTCAAACATGCTCAATCACATCCGAGTCAGTCTCAGTCCCAGCGAGAGGGTTTTCTCGACGGCAGGTGACATAGTTACCGCCAACAGATCTGCCCTCACTACTGACAACGTAGACAAACTCATCTTTCTGAAGAACAACTTGAAGATAGAGGAAAGCTTGAGTACCTTTATTCAGGCATAATGGCTTCACACACTCACAAGTTAATTACACATGTTAGACATTGCTCCTAAAGGTACAGATTTTATTTTGTTTTATATTATTGTATTTATTTTATATGTTGACATCAGGAGATGTTATACAGTTCTGTATTGCCTTTTATTGATTGTGATTGAAACACTTTCTTATTATTTATTTTAATATTTTCAAGACATTCTTTTTAGTTGTTCAGCTTATTTAACCTTTTTGTTTGACATCAGCCATTATAGATAATATGGCCATCTGTGTGTGTGTGTGTGTGTGTGTGTGTGTGTGTGTGTGTGTGTGTGTGTGTGTGTGTGTGTGTGTGTGTGTGTGTGTGTGTTACTGTTTGTAGTTTGTTTTTAACTGTGTAATACAGTTAATGATTCCAAATGTTAGAGTTCCTTATTTTCATACCAAAACTTGCACGACTGTTAAAAATAAATAACAGCAAAAAAAATTATGCATTTGTGACTTTTCTTTGCTTTTCCTTGTTGTACCGAAACCGTACCGAACCGTGACTTCTGTGAACCGTTACACCCCTAATAAATACACAAGTAAACACAATAAAAACTCACTTAATATAAACCTTGAGTTAACAAAATACTACTTATCAACTGTTTGTGTTTATTATATTTGTATTATATTTGATACAGTAATACAGCAACATTCTAACCACAGTATATACCAGAGGTGGGGGACTCGAGTCACATGACTTGAGTAGGGGTGTAGAGCTATTTGTTCAAGCACCGGATCAGCAAAACAGGACAGTCTGTGAACCAGTCTGCCTTGATCTATGTATTCATGTCTGTGACTCTCACAGTAGCTGCTGCACACAGCTGTTTTGTAGAAGGAAAACCTCCTTCACTTCATGAAATCTCTGCAGCACCAGGAGGCAGTAACGTGTAACTCAGCAGAATCTGAGAAGAGCAGCACCAGCTGCAAAGAGCTGTGCCTTTTACTGTTTACTTCACTGTGTTTACCTTCATTAGAACAGCTAAACAGCAACCGCAGGCTGCTACGTTTTAAAAACACACGCAAACACACACTGAACTCCCCAATATTTCCCCCTATTACCTGTTTTATGATTTCAGAGCCCCACTCTCCATTGTTGTTAATGTGGAAAATAAAACTCTAGTTTCATAACCACTGTCTTTTAACTGATTTAAAATGCGGAAACTGGGGTTATTCATCAGGATTTCGTAGGACTTGACTTGCTTGACTCTCACCCCAGTAACTTGAGACTTGCACATGTATGACTTACTCGCACCGCTGGTATTCAGCAGACAGAGGGAGACGGCATCCTGTCACTGCGAGTCTCAGTATGCTCTGTTAGTCTTGTGTTTTAGTTTTTTTGGTCTAATTATTGTCTAAACTTTGTCGTGTCTGTATGAAACGTCATTTTGAGAGACCATGCTTTTGATCCTGTGGATTACATTTGCCTTCTGCTGACCATGTCTGGCCATTCAACTTTCCAAGACGCACCTGAGTGACGGCACAAACAGGTATGGCGAGGAGCCCCGGCCTCTACGCTGCTACAGCCGCGAGGCTATGCTAGAGCTACAATGCGATCAGCCTCATACGAATACATCAAGCCATCTGTGCTCTTCGATATTGAATGACATCCCACGGGAGCCGCTTAGAAACACCAAGAAAAAGAGACGAGGAAGGAGGGGAGGCGTTCAGAATCGCCTACGGCGGAGATTCAGCCGGCCACCACTTCCATCCATCATTCTCACAAACCTGCGCTCACAACAACGTTGACACACTAAGGACATACACAAGGTACGGTCATGAATTTCTTGAGGCCTCTTTATTATGTTTCACGGAAAGTTGGCTACAATCTACGATGCCTGAATCTCTCTTTGAAGTACCCGGATTCAAACCTTTATTTAATCAGATTGGTCCCTTGAGATCATAGATCTCTTTTTCTTTCAAGGGAGACCTGCAGCATATAGGTTCCACATGAAACAATAAAGGACATCATACATTATATTTACAGGATACATTTACATAGTTATAGACATTTACAAGTGCCCATAGTATCAACAAGCATTTCATTTAGCCTAGCTTTAAAAACATGCAGAGGAATGAGATTGCTCAGTTTCAATTCTTGCTGAAGATTGTTCCAAGCAAGTGGAGCTGCGCACATAAAAGCTGTCTCACCTAAGACAGTCCTTGCTCTTGGCACATCTAACAATACTACATCATGCGACCTCAGACAATAGCTGCTTGCAACTCTCTGTGTTATCAGTGAACAGATGTAATACGGGAGTTTACCCAACAAAGCTTTATAAATAAACGTGTACCAATGACTGAGCCTCCGTACAGTTAGTGAAAGCAAACCTGCCTTGCATACAGGGTACAGTGATGAGTAAGTGCTTTACCATTAGTGACAAATCTCAGTGCGCTGTGATAGGCGGCATCTAACTTGTTCAGGCAATAGGCAGGTGCATTCATATAGACCAGATCACCATAGTCCAGCACAGGTAAAAAGGTCACAGAGCCTTTTCCTGGCCTCAAGCGAGAAACAGGACTTGTTCCTGAAAAATAAACCTAGTCTTACCCTCAGCTTTTTAAGCAGATTATTGACATGAAGTTTAAAAGTCAAGACAATCATCAAGCCAGATACCTAGGTATTTGTAACAGGTAACCACTTCAAGTACTTGTCCTTGCATAGTAACAATATCCAAAACAGGCTCTGGTGTCTTTTTAGCTTTAGAAAAGAGCATTACCTTGGTTTTCTCAACATTTAAAAGAAGCTTTAGTTCAGAGAGCGGAGTCTGAATAATGTTAAAAACAGCCTGTAATTTAACACCAGCCTCCTGAATGGAGGGACCTGCTCAGTACATCACGGTATCATCCGCATACAAATGTAAGTAGCTTCATCCACATTTTCACCTAAACTGTTGATATATATGGAGAATAAAAGTGGACCTAAAACAGAACCTTGAGGAACACCTTTAGCAATGTTTAACCACTCAGAAGACAGCCCATCAAATTGGACACATTGGGACCTTTCAGAGAGGTAGCTCACAAACCACCCACTGCATGGCTGGATATGCCAATACTGAGTAGCCTCTGCTTTAAGATGCGATGATCAACGGTATCAAACGCTTTGGATTCACCCTTGTTCGAGCAGACAGGGATGAGAACTCGGGGAAAACCAGAGGAGGCGATATTTGTGTGTATATTAATGACCTGTGGTGCCGATCATACTCAGTAAATGTAAAACCTGCAATCCCAACGTAGAAATTCTCAGCATGACGTTAAGACCCTTTTATCTGCCTAGAGAATTCAGGTGTTTTATTGTTTGTTGTTTACGTGCCTCCCAGCGGCAGAGCGCCACTGGCGGCCGGCCCCATCGCTGACTGGGTTCACGAGCTGCCACTCAGCCACCCCGATGCACCGGCAATAGTGCTCTGGGACATGAAGCAATGTCGCCTGGAGACTGTGTTACCTGGGTTCCAGCAGTATGTTAGGGATCACAGCAGGAAAGACAATATCCTGGACAAATGCTTCGTAAATGATAAAGGAGCCTATGTGTCCACTACAGACCACCAATACTGAACTCTGATCATAATGTTGTGAATATGATACCAGTGTATACGACCAAACTGAAAGGAAGTCAACCAGAAAAGAAAGTAATAAGGACATGGACAAATTAAAGTAGGGAACAGTTGAAAGCCTGTTTTGATTGGACAGATTGGGAAATGTTTCAGGAAGGTTCACTAGATGAAAGAACTACTGTTACCAAAGACTATATTAACTTCTCATTTCATTTCAAACCTTTATTTATACAGATGAATCCCATTGAGATCATTGATCTCTTTTTCAAGGGAGACCTGCTCAAGTAGTTCCACATGAAACATAAAAACATAAATAGAACAACAAAAGGACATCATCATTTACATAATTATCCACATAAACAGGTACCAATAGCTTCCGATTGACTAGCATCCAACCGAGCTTTAAAAACATTTAGTGGCACCAGATTGTTCAGTTTCCATTTCATTTGCAGACTATTCCAAGACAGAGGAGCTGCGCATCTAAAAGCTGTATTCCCTAAGACAGTCCTAGCAGTTGGCACATTTAATAAAACCACAGCATGCGATCTCAGGCAGTAGCCACTTACAATTCTCCGTGAGATCAGGGAGCAGATGTAGGATGGAAGTTTCCCTAACATGGCTTTGTATATAAAAATGTACCAGTGACTGAGCCTCCGTACAGTTAGTGAAAGCAAACCAGCCCTTGCATACAGGGTACAGTGATGGGTTAATGCTTTACAGTTTGTCACAAATCTTAGTGCGCTGTGATACGCAGCATCTAACTTGACCAGGCAATGGGCAGGTGCATTCATATACATCAGATCACCATAGTCCAGCACAGGTCAAAAGGTCACAGAGCCTTTTCCTGGCCTCAAGCGAGAAACAGGACTTGTTCCTGTAGAAGAAACCTAGCCTCACCCTCAGCTTTTTAAGCAGGTTATTGACATGAAGTTTAAAAGTGAGACAATCATCAAGCCAGATACCAAGGTATTTGTAACAGGCAACAACTTCAAGTTTTATTCCTTGCGTAGTTACAATATCTAAAACAGGCTCTGGTGTCTTTTTAGCTTTAGAAAAGAGCATTACCTTGGTTTTCTCAACATTTAAAAGAAGCTTTAGTTCAGAGAGCTGAGTCTGAATAATGTTAAAAACAGCCTGTAATTTAACACCAGCCTCCTTAATGGAGGGACCTGCACAGTACATCACGGTATCGTCCGCATAGAAATGTAAAGTAGCTTCATCCACATTTTCACCTAAACTGTTGATGTAGATGGAGAATAAAAGTGGACCTAAAACAGAACCTTGAGGAACACCATTAGCAATGTTTAACCACTCAGAAGACAGCCCATCAAAATGAACACATTGGGACCTTTCAGAGAGGTAGCTCACAAACCACCCACTGCATGGCTGGATATGCCAATACTGAGTAGCCTCTGCTTTAAGATGAGATGATCGACGGTATCAAACGCTTTGGATAGGTCAACAAATAGAGCTGCACAACTCTGCTTATTATCTAAAAAACTCGCCACATCATTCACCACTTTCATTGTGGCAGTGATGGTGCTATGTTGCTTTCTGAAGCCTGACTGATGTTTAGACAGGATGTCATTTGTACATAAAAACACCTTTACTTGTTCACTCACTAAGCGTTCAAGAACCTTGGCCAGAACTGACAACTTAGAGATGGGTCTATAATTATTTAATAAGGTGGCCTCCCCTCCTTTTAGCAAAGGCAGGACATACGCTGACTTCCACAATTTTGGAATTGTGTTAGTGCTGAGGGAGAGGTTAAAAAGAGTAGTGAGAGGTGGAGCAATACAATCTGCAGCTATCTTTAAAAAGAAAGGTTCTACGTTGTCCGGGCCAGCCGGTTTCTTAGGATCTAACTTGTTTAAAGCTTCACGAACAACATCAACAGTAAAAGGGGTAAAACTAAAAGGGTTTTCCAACACACGTTTTTCAGAGTCACACACTGTAGTGTTCACAGAAGCAGAGTTAGTGACAGAATCAAATAGAGAACCACAGGACACAAAATGCTCATTAAAGCAATTTAGCATGGTGGCCCTGTCCGATATAGTGCCAGATGCTGTGGTAAGGCACGGAGGTAGCTCATTACGGATATCGCCGGTGGATAACGATTTAATGGCTTTCCAAAATGTTCCAGGATTATTCAGATTCTTTGTGGAAACTGACAGATAATACTTTGATTTAGCACTTTTGATATGAGAAGTGAAGCTATTTCTTAGCTGCCTAAAATGCAGCCATTCTACCTCTGAGCCTGATTGCCTAGCCTTTGCCCAGGCCTTGTTTCTCTCATGAAGGAGACTGGACAGATTAGCAGAAAACCAAGGATTGTCTCGTCCCTTCACTCTACATTTACGCAGGGGTGCATGTCTATCAATGATCTCCATAAAGCCAAGATAAAAATAAGACCATGCGGTTTCTACATCAGCACAAAGATCGATTTTTCCCCAATCAAAATCAAACAGATCATGCACAAAACCCTGCTCCACAAAATGTTTTTTGTCTCTCTTAATGATAATGCAAGGTTTAACCTTTTGGACCTTAGTGTCCCTAATTGTGGCTACAACACAGTGATCACTCAAATCATTTGCAAAT
This sequence comes from Pogonophryne albipinna, assembly GCA_028583405.1. Classification (NCBI taxonomy): domain Eukaryota; kingdom Metazoa; phylum Chordata; class Actinopteri; order Perciformes; family Artedidraconidae; genus Pogonophryne; species Pogonophryne albipinna. The sequence continues at coordinate 132,460 of JAPTMU010000171.1, forward strand.
ACTCCCACAGATGAATATTTATGGGGAACATTAGTTAGAATGAGATCAATTAGGGAGGATTTATTAGGGGACTTAATATTAGGGCGAGTAGGACTGTCCACAATCTGAGTAACATTTAAAGAGATACAAAGGTTTTTAAAATCCTCTGACACTGCAGTTAACCAGTCCCAGTTAAAATCTCCAAGTAGCACTATTTCCTTGTAGTCTAGTTGTGATAAAAGATTCGCTAGTGAAGACAAGGAGTCTTTGACAGCTGAGGGGGGTCTGTAACTACTCACTACCATGACCTGTTGACCCTTTGCCACTTCTATATTTATGGCTAAAAATTCAAATTGCTTACTGATCGATTTGGAAACTAATGTGGTTACACTGAACTTATTCTTAACATAAATGGCAACGCCACCACCTTTATTAGGCCGGTCGGTACGATACACATTAAAACCATTTAAGGCAATGTCAGAGGCCAAAATAGATTTGTTTAGCCAGGTTTCTGATAAAACAATGACATCAGCGTCAGTCGAGCCCAGATACGGACAAAATCTAGTTTACCTAACAGACTGCGCACATTCAAGTGGATGAAACCCAACCCAGATCTAGCTTTAAAATCAGCAGGAGTAGCGATCTGACTACTACTACTGGGCAGACCAGGGTTAGGTTGTACATTTCCTGACAGTAATAACAACAACAAAAACAGGCATCTTTTCCTCTTAAGCGACACACATACATTGTCATCTACTTTAGAATCACCGGAAAAGTCTGCGAGAGTGTGATTAGAGCTTAAGAAGCAGTCCTGAAGAACCATCATCGCAGGAAGACAAAAAAGACAAACATATTTTGTCGAGCAGATTGACTGTGATAAGGCAACCGGTAATTGTTTGAGCAACACATCCGAACCTTTGCAGGGGATGCCCACTGCGGGTGGCAGAACAGACCTGAATCCAGTAGACTCCTCAGAATGACTAGAGATCTTCTCATAGTCCAAAACAGTTAACAGACACAGCAGAATCCCGATATGGGCCATTTTCCCAGACCAGCACACAGTATCCGCGATGTTCCTGGAGCAAAATCAGCACAGCAGCAAAGGACAGGCGAAAACAGCAGCGTGGAAGTGCTCCGGTCCCTCCGTGGTATCCCCGGGGTGAAAGCAGGCCTCTGCAACAGCAGAACCAGGACAGGTGGAAAGCAGGCCCCAGCCGTGGTAAAAATCCTCCTCCGTACCGCAGCACACGCCCGGTGGAAGCAGGCCAAGCCCGAAGCGTGGATCCACTCAGTCTCTCCGCGACGACTCCGGGGTAAAACCTCTCCAGTACAGCCGTAGGTGGAGCAGCCTCCGTAGATCGCAGCTCGCAGGCAGCAACAGGTGGGAGCAGGCCTCCGTAGATCGCAGGCAGCAACAGGTGGAGCCGCTCCGTCTCTTCGCGACGTCTCCGGAGGAAAAACACCTCAAAAAAACTTCAAGCATGTTCTTGATCGGGACCCCTTGACGTCACTTTTCAATTTACAGTGTATTTCTGAAGACTTCAAAGCGTGGTTAATGTTGTGAATTAAAACAAAGCAACTTGGTCAAGTTTAAACTTTGTCGCTCGTTATACTGTCATCTGGCTTCCTTTACTCCAGTCATACATGTGACGGCCACAGGATGCAGCTTGTGAGGCCAATAGAGGGGTCGGCACTGTTGTGTCTTTTCGTGGGATTTGTTGACCAAAAAACTGCAGAATATCCGTCTCCTTTAAGCTAATGAAGCCCTTCTTCTTTCCTACAGCTGAGGGAGCTGGTCAGCATGTGCATCAACCCGGAGCCAGACCAGCGGCCGGACATCGTCTTCGTGCTGCAGATCGCCAAACAGATGCACGTTTGGACCTCCAGCAACTGAGGGGGGGGGCCCCCCCCCCCTCCTTCTTCTCAATCTGAGGACTGTCTCATGTCCACAGGAGCACCATGGCAGCTTCACCCCCTCTCCTCTCCTGTCATGGAGGATGTGAAGAGCCCAGTTCAAAGTGGACTTTCTGAAAGCAAAGGAGACTTTTCTGCAGCTCAGGATGAAGAGCTGTCTCAGTCTGATCAGACTTCTTCGAGGGTGCATTCCATACAGACTGGGACTTTGAGTATTGATCATCTGTCGTTGTAATCTATTTTATATTGTCAATGTAAGTACATTCTGTAGGGGTCAAATGAGCCATCCGCAACTGTGTATTAGCAATTACTGAGTCAGATTTGTCGTTTACATGCAGTGTGTATTAGCCCAGTGTGACTGCTTCCTTATTATATAACTTATCTGGGCCTGGTGGTGTTATTTAGTTGCTGCCACCCTGCTGGCACCGGTTCTCTCTCTCTCTCTCTCTCTCTCTCTCTCTCTCTCTCTCTCTCTCTCTCTCTCTCTCTCTCTCTCTCTCTCTCTCTCTCTCTCTCTCTCTCTCTCTCTCTCTCTCTAATGCGCTAATTGACACACACACACACACACACACACACAGAGCCGAGCTTGAATGAAACACAGAGACCCAGAAGTACTTGTACTGTATTTCCATGCAACTCTCTGATTGGTCTGGTGTCTTGCCTCTGTTGCATTCACTGAACATGGGAAATTACAATCCTGCCGTCCTCTCTAGTGTCATGATGAGGTTCAGGTAAAGCACGGTTAATGTATTATATTATTGAGGGAGAATTGTCCGGGGCTGCAGAATAAAACATTCGGGGCTAACTGCTGTAGCATATTATTTTCTAATCAATCATTTTTCAAATTATGGATTTCACACATAAAAAAAAGACACATACTGTACATTTATTGGGGTGCTTAGGGGGTGCTATGACTATCCTAGGGGGAGCTGCAGCACCCCCTAGGATAGTCATAGCACCCTCTAGCGCCCCCCTCCTTCCCTTCTATTCCTTGCTTCAGCTAACCACATCATAGCCCCTAATAAATCCTCTTCTTCCTCCCTTTTTCCATTCCCGTTACATTTGTTCTCGATGCTATCAATCAATTGTTGGCATTCCTCTACCACTAACCTCCCTTGGAAGTCGTATTTATTTTTGCCACTTTTGTAATCTCTTCACACTCGATCTATGCTTCACCTGCATCCATTTAGCATCTCCTGATAACATGACTATTTCTGTTTCTATCTTCTTCCCACGGGTCTTGCTGCAGCATGAACCCATGATGATAAGACTTCTATAGTTTTACCAAAACTAAGAAAAAGTTGCCCTATAGTTCACCCACAAACTATGTATTTTAAAACTTTAGCTAAGTTTACCTGTCTTTCTAGGACTTTTTTGGTATCCTTCCGCGAACCAGGGGGTTGAAACCAAAACGATTCCTGTATTGACATTCTCTCCTCTCCAGCGAAACCTGGCCCCCCTATTTACCAAATTGTTTCTTTGTAAATTAAACAAGGCAGGGGTCTTTTTCTAAGTGTCCTCGACTCCCTGTGCACAGTGTCAGGCTCGTTTGTCTGGAGAAAAAAGGAGGTCCTGGATCCGGCTCGAAGGACCAATTATGTTAGGAAAATATCACTCGACACCAGGTTGAGAATCAATAATCAGGTACTAATATATTCTTGCAAGAAGGAGCAGAGTTAAATCACATACAAAGGATATGGGTTAACTCACACACATGGGGTATGTTGCTCAACGGAGCAGGAAAAAACATCAGGCTTATATATTCCAAAATACGGAGATAACAACAAAGTCGTAAAATTGAGGTGGCGCTAATATGATCAGCAGGTGACGGAAAGGTGATGGGGACATCTGCGACGTCTTCTGGAAAGAGTCACGTACTTCTTACACGCCTCAAAGAAGTGGGATATTTGGAGACAACAAGTATGTGTCTTATAAATATCAACAACCTGAAATGCCCTGCCTCCTCCTATCATTAGAAGAGGCAAGGTCATACACAGTGCAGAGTCACACATAGTATCAGTGCATTAAAACAACCCATAAAGAGGAGACAACTTGTATTTTCTCCAACAGTGTGTGTGTGTGTGTGACCTAGCATTACTATCCTTGTGGGGACCTACATCTTTACACAGTCACGTGTGGGGACTGGCTTCCCTTCCAGTGCTTCTCAAAGTGTGGTCCGCGGACTACTGGTGGTCCGTGAGGGCCCCCTAGTGGTCCGTGAGTATATTGGTAACATTTCACATTTGAAATAAATAAATAAATGTGAGTTTTCCGCACTCGCTCGCATTGCGGGAATATCTCCGCAATGGAGCGAGCTTAAGTTTCACTTTCGATTGCATGATATAGCAACACCTTCATCACACATGTTGCCACTTGTTTGTACCATTTTCAGGCGATATGTAATCTGTTCTAGAAAAACGATGTGATTTTGGATATTTGTGGAGTTAGGTGGTCCGAGAGTGTTTTTTTATTGGTTAAGTGGTCCTTGGTATGAAAATGTTTGAGAAACACTGCCTTATGGGGGGACTAAATGGAGGTCCCCATAAGGGGTATCATTAATTTTAGGGTGAAGACTTGGTTAGGATTAAGGTTAGGTTTAGGGTAAGGCGTGTTGGTTATGGTTAATGTTAGGATAAGTCTCCAGGAAATGCATTTAAGTCAATGTTAAGTAATGTCCCCTGTAATGTAAACATTGTGTGTGTGTGTGTGTGTGTGTGTGTGTGTGTGTGTGTGTGTGTGTGTGGTGTGTGTGTGTGTGTGTGTGTGTGTGTGTGTGTGTGTGTGTGTGTGTGTGTGTGTGTGTGTGTGTGTGTGTGTGTGTGTGTAGTTTTAAAGACCCCCATATGTCAGGTTTGGGGAAAATAGGACCCAGGTGCAGTTCAAAATACAAAAAGGTTTGGTAACAAAAAGCGAGCAACAGTGCACTTTCACCCTGACTGTTATTGGTTGTTGTTTGTTACTGTCTCCATTTCCCCTACACTTTATTAGGGATGTAACAAACACATGAATATATAAATAAAAATGGGACAATACGCACAGTAAGTAGTGAGTAGCAGTTGATGCCAATACGTCTCAGTTTATGCTGCTAGGGCCGGCCCTTGGCAATGGCGAACTAGGTGGTCGCCTAGGGCGCCAGATCTGGAGGGGCGCTGTGCTGAGAGAAAATAATAATAATAAAAAAAATATTAAAATTAATTTGTTTTTAATTAATTTTCTGCCCTTGATGTAATACATTTACATTAATAATTGAATAAAGTAAACACCCTTTGCACCCCAGGCCGGCAACATTTGCCCTGTACAATGGGCGCTGTAAGTGATGAAAGTGGGGGATGTTGACTTATCAGGCGTCCGCAGCTCACAGCCAAAGTGCGAGCGAGCCTCAGAGCGAGCAAGAGAGAGAGAGAGAGAGAGAGAGAGAGAGAGAGAGAGAGAGAGAGAGAGAGAGAGAGAGAGAGGGCGCGCATCGGTACCGCGGATTGTTGTTGGATTGAGGCTGACAACTACAGCTCAGTGAGGTAAAGGACTCTGAGTGTTTAGATAGTTCACTTTAGTCTAAGTTATCTCAGTGGGTCTCAAACGGTTTGGTCACAATTTATGTAAACAAATATTTCCAAGGCACTCCAATGTATACTATAGGACAGTAACCAAAAATATCGTTTAAAACTGTAGATATTAAAAAATACGCATAAATAAATAAATGTTAACTGGTAAAATAAGATATGAATGAACAACAAAAATAAAATACGTTACATGTATTTGTTATTGGCTATGGGTTACTGGTTATGTTCACATACTTATTTGATTATTAAAATGTAAACCGATCTTTTTCATATGGGTGTTTAGAGTTGTACCCCCTAGATCTAGTCTCTAGTAATTCTGCTCAAAGTGCACCAGATTGAAGCATTTAACTTTAAAATGTTAAAAAAAATCTTTACAGGGGGGCATACCCCCGGCCCCCCCTGGAGGATGTGACGTGCACCCCCCAATTAAAACATGTTCATACAATAATGAATACATTTGAAACCTTCTTTCTGTATATAACCAACATGTCAATACGTTTCAGTTGTTGTAGTGTATTTGTCTTTTGTAGAGATTTTTCATTTATTCTTTATATATTCTATTGTGTATTGCTTGGAGGGGGGGGGGCACCAAATCATAATCTGGCCTAGGGCACCAACATGTCTAGGGCCGGCCCTGTATGCTGCTATATACTTCAACTGCGCTACATTTTAAAAGACAGTATTGTTCTTTTGAATCCACTGCATTCATTTCACAGATTTTACTAGTTAGATATAGATTAGTAAATAATAAAAAAATAGAAATCAATTATTAAATACACTTTGACAGATATTTATAGGATAAGATATCCAGCAGCAAGACATCAAGTTATTCAAATCAGCTCTTCATTTACTAACTGTGATAATACACAGCAATAATCATTATAGTAACTCAATATATATAGGATTCTGAAAAGGGCCATAATGCATAAGGAGTACTTTTACTTTTGGTACTTTAAGTATATTTTGATAGCAATGCTTTTGTACTTTTACTTGTAACAGAGTATTTTTACCCCGTAGTATTTCTACTTTTGCTTTAGTAGAATATCTGAGTACTTCTTACACCACTGCCACCATGAGTGTGGAGCTGCTACGAAAGCCTGAATTTAAAACAAATATTTTACAGCTGAAGACTGTTTTCAAATGTAGAGCAGGTTGTTCTTCTTCTGCTCAGACACAGCCAGCTCCACTCTGTATTTCCTGGTTCCTCCCCTTCAGATCCACACTGAGGAGGATGGGTGTAACCAACATGTGGGTAAAGTCAAGAGCTGATAGGCCACATTCACTGCTCACACACATGCTGTCAGATCACAGCTCACACAGTCTCAGCTTTCAGGAAGTGAAACTCAGACACTCGCTGCTACTGAGAGGTGAAATGGCGCAGAAAGGAGTTCAGCTGGACCGGGAAACCTTCTCTTGTTCCATCTGTCTGGATCTACTGAAGGATCCGGTCACTATTCCCTGTGGACACAGCTACTGCATGGACTGTATCAAACACCACTGGGATGGAGAGCTAATCCACAGCTGCCCTCAGTGCAGGCAGAGCTTCACACCGAGGCCTGTCCTGCTGAAGAACACCATGTTAGCAGCTTTAGTGGAGGAGCTGAAGAAGACTGGACTCCCTGCTCCTGCTGATCTCTGCTATGCTGGAGCTGAAGATGTGGCCTGTGATTCTGCACTGGGAGGAAGCTGAGAGCCTGTAAGTCCTGCCTCGTGTGTCTTATATCTTACTGTGAGAAACACCTCCAGCCTCATTATGACGCTCAATTAAAGAAACACAAGCTGGTGGAGCCCTCCAAGAAGCTCCAGGAGAACATCTGCTCTCGTCACGACGAGGTGAAGAAGCTGTTCTGCCGCACTGATCAGCAGAGTATCTGTTCTCTCTGCTCTGTGGACGAACACAAAGGCCACGACACGGTGTCAGCTGCTGCAGAGAGGACTGAGAGGCAGAGAGAGCTGGAGGTCGACTACATCCAGCAGAGGATCCAGGACGGAGAGAAGGAGGTGAAGCTGCTTCAGCAGGAGGTGGAGGCCGTCAATGGCTCTGCTGATAAAGCAGTGGAGGACAGTGAGAAGACGTTCACTGAGCTGATCCGTCTCATGGAGAAGAAAGCTCTGATGTGAAGCAGCAGCTCAGATCCCAGCAGAAGAGAGAAGTGAGTCGAGTCAGAGAGCTCCAGGAGAAGCTGGAGCAGGAGATCTCTGAGCTGAAGAGGAGAGACGCTGAGCTGAAGCTGCTGTCTCACACAGAGGATCACAACCAGTTTCTGCTCAGCTACCCTCACTGCCAGCCCTCAGTGAAGCTACACACTCCTCCAGCATCAACATCCGTCCTCTGAGCTACTTTGAGGACGTGACGGCGGCCCTGTCAGCAGTCAGAGACAAACTACAGGACGTCCTGAGAGAGGAATGGACAAACGTCTCATCGACTGAAGTGGATGTTTTACTGTCAGCAGCAGAGCCCACCTCAGAGCTGGGTTCTTAAATATTCACAGGAAGTCACTCTGGATCCAAACACAGCAGAAACGCTGTATTATCTGAGGGGAGCAGAAAAGCAACATCATGACACAACCACAGTCTTATTCAAGTCACCCAGATAGATTCACTGATGTCCTCAGGTCCTGAGTAGAGAGAGTCTGACTGGACGTTGTTACTGGGAGGTGGAGTGGAGAGGGGAAAGTTTTGTAGCAGTCGCATACAAGAATATCAGCAGAGCAGGGGATGAATGTCGATTTGGATTCAATGACAAATCTTGGTCCTTAGATTGTAACCAAAACAGTTACATTTGTTACAACAGTATCAAACTCCCGTCTCAGGTCCTCCGTCCTCCAGAGTAGGAGTGTACCTGGATCACAGAGCAGGTGTTCTGTCCTTCTACAGCGTCATCTCTGAAACCATGACTCTCCTCCACAGAGTGCAGACCACGTTCACTCAGCCGCTACATGCTGGAGTTTGGCTTATTGGTCATGAAGACGCAGCTGAGTTTTGTAAACTGAAATAGCCTGAAGTCACTTGAGGAACTCTTCTACTTCTTAAACTCACCGTGTCCATCAGAGCTGATGGCTCATGTCTTCACTGCACAGAGATCAGCTGTCAATCAAACATGATGGGATGTGCTTTAACATGAATTTATAAATGAAAAGTTTGAATAATGCAACAAAACAAATTAAAAGAAATGTCATAAAAAAAGATAAGCTAACTGGTCGAGTGCCACATGTCTGTATATTTTTAAATGTTGGGGTTTTTCTTGTTAATAAAAGAACTAAGAGGACAAAAGTGAAAATCTCTGTCTTTTGTTTTTTTTAATTATAAATATATATTTAAATTATTTTTCTGAAACAAGATATTTTCATGTTTTTATATTTTTTTATTTATTTGTAGGATTAAGACAAATCAGATGAAACCAGAGCTGAAAAGGTACTTGTACAATCTGAAAAAGGCATCTCTTGCTAAGATAAATAATGGAGCCTGAGGCGTGAGCCGTTTCTCCAGCAGCAGCAGTTTGATGTCAGACCGGTCTGAGCGGAACAGGAAGGGACTCCTGCGTCACGTTGTAAACGTTAAAGTCACACAGGGAACATTGAGCTTCTGTTCTTCTGTGGGTTTGTTTTGAGTCTAATGTAAGAGCATAAAGCGAGGTGTGTGTGTGTCAGACAACACAACAGAACTCAGGTATGAGATCGAGATTGTGTCAGCAGAAAGACAGCAGGTGTTCATGTGTGTGTACTTGTTAATGTCAGGTGTGAGAGATAAAAAAGGATGAGTCTTTGTGAGAGAAATGTGTGTGTGTGTGTGTGTGTGTGTGTGTGTGTGTGTGTGTGTGTGTGTGTGTGTGTGTGTGTGTGTGTGTGTGTGTGTGTGTGTGTGTGTGTGTGTGTGTGTGTGTGTGTGTGTGTGTGTGTGTGTGTGAGAAACTCACCTTGTAGGCTACACTCAAAACACTACAACAAATCAGCTGGTAGAATAGTTTAATATACAGACAGTGTATGTAAAGGAACTTAATAGGTGGATGCATTATTTGTAGAAAAGTGACTTTGTACCACTCACTCTAATTGGGGCAGATTTGTTTCTGCAGAAATATCAACACATCTCAAACACATTAAGAAGGCAAATAATTCCACAAATTGACTCTTGACAAGGCACACGTGTTAATTGAAAACCGGGGACGACCTCATGAAGCTGACTGAGAGAAGCCAAGAGTGTGCAAAGCGTTCATCGAGGCAAAAGGCGGCTACTTTGAAGAATCTAAAATAAAAATAATATTCTGGATTTTTTTAACACTTTTTTGTTAATTAGATAATTCCATATGTGTTCGTTCATAGTTGTGATGTCTTCAGTATTAATCTTCAAAGTAGAAATCAATAAACATTAACAAAAACCACTGAATGAGAAGGTGTGTCCAAACGTTTGACTGGTACTGTATGAAGCTATTGTAGACTATACACCTGGCCCGCCCAGTTTACTCATTGGCCCGCCTGAGAAAGCTTCGGTGTCATTTTTATTTTTTTATTATTTTTTTTATTATTATAAATTTTTTTATTCACCCATTGAGAATATCCAAGCATTCAAAATGAAATTTCACCCATTGAGAATATCCAAGCATTCAAAATGAAATTTAAGTGAACAAATATCGAGTTGAAGAGACTAATACTGTTACGGCCGCTTGCTCCACGGCGCTAGCAGTGCGTTATGGAAAGCCAAAAGTGCCATAATACGCGTGTATATCCGCGCGTTTTTCGCGTTTTTTTATATGATAATGAGCCCCTCCTTCTGATTTCCATAGACAATAAGTTCAACGTTTCTTCAACCAATCAGTGAAGGGTAAAGCCAGACCAAAGCAATCTGTAGATGAAAAGTTCCTGACATTGTAGATTCAGGGGACTGAGTATTAATTAGCCTTTGAATATAATAAATACATCAATATATCAATATAACCTGCCTTCATTGTCTTTTAAAATAAAATCGCCTTGCCCTTTTCCTTAACCCTCTGGAGTGTGAAGTGAAGGGTATTTTCTCAATTTGTAGATGTCACCTTTTAAATGTACTTCTTATAACATGGCATGGTGTTACATATCAAAATGTTCAGTAGTCTCTGGTCTTGCTAGAAATGCAAAGTCACTCACCTTAGAGCACTGTCTCATGAGATACTTAGCTTAGAAATCCGATTTTTGGAAAACTTCAAAACTCTTGTCAAACACAGATTTACTGATGTCATCCATTTTGTTTGGTGTTTCAGATTTAGTTTTCCAAAGTCTTTGGTTCACAAAAGTAGTGAAATATATGAATTACACTATAGGCCTAAATAAATGTGTTGTTCATGTCTAAAATGTGTAAATTATAATTTGGAGTAAAATTGTTCTATCACTCTGCTTTCATCACAGAAAAGTTACATCAGGACTGAATAATGACTTCATATTCAATACCAAGGTTCATGTGATGTGTACAAATACAAATTGAGTATTACAACTTTTTTTTTCAACCAACTATTTATGTTAACATAAGAAACTGTAAAATCTCAATATTTCCAATATCAGAACTTTTTCAACCAACTATTCATTATAAATGTAAAGACAGGGGGAGCAGTGTGGTCGTCTTTGTCTGTCTTCCAGGACAGTATGGGTCTGGCTGCTGTGTAGGTGGGGGTGATGGTGCATGGGCTGCTGGTGGCTGTGTTGGAGGGAGCTAGGTGTGATTGTCCCGGGTTGATGCTGGTGGCTGGGAGGTACGTGTGTAGGCGAGACTTCTTTGCTTGCTGGGTTGATCGTGATGGCTGTGGTGGAGGCCTTTGTACCGAGGTGCAGGCACGTGCACACATAAGGCGCATTCACACCGCAGTACTTTTCCCACAAAGGTTCATGAGAACTTAGTTCATGAGAACTCTTTAGTTCTCATGAACTAAGTACAGATCGCGTTCACACCGGAATAAGTCCCTGAGGGAGGATTAGGCAAATGAAGCCGCTGACGTCACTTCTTCTTCTTCTGCTTTGGGTTTACTGGCAGGCCGCAAACAACTTCACGACGTATACTGCCGCCCGGAGTCCCCGGCCGGAAGTCCCCGGCCGGAAGTCCCCGGAGGTGGGGACTGGCTTCAGTAGAAGCTGCTGGGACTCCCAGCAGCTTCTACTGAAGCCTTCAGAGTAAATCGCCAGAACGCCGACACCTCCTCATCTCCACCTCTCCCATGTTTTATTTTGTGTTGCCATAAGTTAGTCTCTCTGCGTTTCTGCGCTGGGCTAATGCTAATGCTAATAATGCTAATGCGAGGATAATAAAATGGCGGCTTCACAAAACTTTTTGGGAGTTTTACGGGGCGTGGTTTGCAATCCGCCCAGCCAATCAGAAATATAGCTCTTTTCTCACAAGAGAGCCGCACGAAAGTCCCTGCTCTCTAGCAGGGACTTTCGTGGGGGTAAAAAGGTTCTCATGAACTAATTTTAGTGCCGGCTCTTTTTGGTGTGAACGCGACAAAAGAGTTTTCATGAACTAAGTTCTCATGAACCTTTGTGGGAAAAGTACTGCGGTGTGAATGCGCCTATAGACATCAAAGTGGGCTTGAGCCCCTGCCCTTTTTCTTCCTCCAGAGAAAGTGCCCTTTTTTTCCCCTTTTTAAAAAATGTTTTATGAATATATATCTATACTGTTTGCGCACAGTTTCCCTTTCCAAAAATATATTGATTGAATACAAAATAAAAAGATCAGGTCGGGAGATTAGACTGTGAAGTTCCGATGCTCTCTCTACCCACCCTCCCTCCCTCCACGTCTCGCCCACAGCGGTGCGGACATCGGCAGTCACTAGTTCAGACAGACAGGTAGCAGCAGCTCCCACCTTACAGTCCCTTGCCGGCTTTTCTTGGCTTGTTTGAAGGTGGGTGGAGATGAACAAATCACTAAGCTGCCAGTGCCTCGAGTTTACAGCTAATTAGCCAAAAGACAAAAACAAATATAGTTAACTAAGGCTAGTAGCTAATGGGTAAGTTAGCTCAAGGTTTAGCTAAGGCAAGTTATCATGGGCATACAGGCTAATGTACTGTACTTAAGGGGATACACTGATACAATAAAGGTGAATATAGTAGAATGTGTATCCAATAACGTCATCACAATCGCCAAATTGATATGCAAATTAGGCGTTAACTAAGCCTAATTTAAAATGCGCTAATTTGCATGCAGTTACCAAGGCATTGCAGGTGAAAAGGATCAAACTAAAAACAAACAAAAAAACATATCACCTCACAACTTCCCCAGATAGTTACTTACGTCAAGTCAGTATTTCCCCTGAAATGTAATGTTTAAATGCAAATTAACTTTAAAATGTGTTTTTTGGACGTTTTCTTTCCATTAGAGTGAAAGAAAACATGGAAGCAAAATAGACCAAAAATAACAAGCACATGAAAAAAGGATCTTTGTGCCTGTAAACAAAAACAGTAACTTCATCATTTTGATTGTTGGCTGCTCATTTAATAACTATTCATTTGACTAGTTTGTTGTCTGCTCTTGTGCTTAGTGAATACTAAAGAAGACCATTGTCTCTGTGTTAAGGCGAGACACCCCAGGTGAATAGGGTAATTTTTTTTACTTAAAGGTATCAGCTAGAAATTTCTCCTGTTAATTACTTACAATAAGGCAATTGTTTGTTGTATTCCAACTTTTCTGAAATAGCATTTGTTATGGAAATATTAGACCCAATCAATACTGTGGAGATACATAAGTCAGAATGATCAACAATAAATAGTGAAACAAGCAGAGTTGTCTTTCTGGTTATTTATTCGAAGCTTCGAAGACACAGGTCTCACAGAGTACAGAGTATTCTGAAAGAGTGCGCGCGGAGTAGAAAATGCATACAGGTTATATAGGATCTTGTCAGTTCAACAACATTCCGTCACTTATCGAAAGGAGGGCCCTGGCAGGAGAGATAAGATTTCCAAAGGAACAGAAACTGTCAATCACTAATAGATTAAACTAGGAACTTGTTCAACAGGGGAAGTGAAGAAACTTTGTCAGCAGCAGATGGAGGAGACAAGAAATGGGGAACTTAAGTATGGGACAGGGAAGCTAACAGGAACTTGCCCATTGCCCTGTGCTTGGCACCCCGGTCCCTCATAAAGTTCAGACCTTAGGTGACCTTAAAGTGTCAATCACAAAGCAGACAAAGGACATGACCTAGAACACATCACCCAGACCTTACTCCTTTGTTTTTAAAGGTCATGAGTGTCAGTACATCCTTAGGGGAACTGTTGTAAGTGTGACAGAGGTTGTAAGCTAAAATACATATTATCTGAAAACTGCTATGAGTGTAAAAAGGGTTATAGAGCCAAAACACATCATTTCGAGGAACTGCTGCAAATGATGTGACCATACAGTTAAAATATAACGTCTGCACTACATATAGGGTTTTAACCTACATAGATATAAAGTTTGCCACTACACATGTTTAAATATGCAAATGATCCATTATCTCATTAAATATGCACATATTTTAACACATTTCAGGAATCGAACTCTGAACTTTGGATAAAGCCAGGTTCAAAATTCCTGTTTCATTTTGTAGTCATATTAGTATCTAAGGCTTTTACAGAAGGGATATTGGATATCTCTTTTTATCACTCCATAAATCAGAAAATACTGTCAACAGCCCTAAAATATCCATTTTCGCCATGTTTTTAGGTATACAATGTTGTATAATTCAGGCTATGAATGATATATGAACAAACCCTTCTGTAAAAGCCTTCATAATATTGATAGGAATATAACTGGAAGGTTTGGTGTCTCTACGTGCTACTGAAGTTGAAATTTTGAACTCAGAGTAGGAGAAAAAACTCATTTTGAGAAAACGACCTTTAAAGATTGCAGTGAGGCGCTAGCTAAACCCTCCTGTTCTTTGGATGATAGCTTGCACATCGACGCACTCCGTGAAGGTATTTCATGTTCGGGGTCATTTGTTTTTTGTATAACCTTGCTTCGTGCAAATGACAATTGTTGTCGTCTTCTCTGGGAACGTTTTTTTTCCCCGTTCTTTTGCCATTTTGAGATTTCAATTTCTAGCGGAAAGCTAACCAGGAAGTGTTTTAGCACACCACGTGACGCATCTGAACTAATCACGTTGTCAGAAATTGACACCAGCCAATGAGATTTCGTTTCTTGGTTTAAGACCCCTTTGTGCTTTCACGATTGGTTGCTGATACAAAGGAAATGACCATATTTGGATCCGATGAGATTGTGCAGGAGAGACGGAGCTTTCCAACGATATCTCTGATGACATGGTGCACACAGCGGCCGCGGTACTTTATGTTACGTTAGAATGACTTTTGGTGAATTTAGGAGAAATCTACAGACGCAAATAGACAAACTATAGTAAAATAAACACTTAAATGTGTATTTTGTACATTTTCCTTCCAAAAGCCTGAAAGAAAACATGTTATAGAATCAAAATAGCACAAAATCTCAAAATTGACCAGTACTTGAAAAACGATGTTTTTGCCTGCCGTGTCTCGCCTTAACTCATTATTTTGTAGAAGTCTGTTGAGTATTAAACAATTGCGTGAGCGTGAGGGTATTAAAATAAATTGGTCAGTAAGTCAGAGATGTGCAACTATATTTAACTTTTTGTTTTACATTTTTTTGTTATAAATGATTATGGGAAGTGCCCTTTTTCTCACTTGAGCTCCCGCCCCCCAAAATGTCTGTGCACGTCCCTGACACAAACACACAAACACACAAACACATTGAAATGTTACGGCAAAGCTGATACAATCATTGCAGGCTGTAGAGAAATGTACACTACGTCAGGTACACATTCCTTCCTGTGTTTAAATATCGACTACAATAAGAACAAAATATCAAGTTTTTCAGCTGCTGATACCAATATGTAATTGTTGATGATTCATATCGAGGTTTTTCTGATGGCTTTCTTTAGAGCAGCTTGTACATTTACTGCAGTACATATAAGTCTGACTGCTCAGTGTCTAAGGCTCTCCACCAGGGTGCAGCGTAACCAAGGAGATCAATCTTAGTGCAATTAAAGAAACACAAATAGTGGTGTTGGTTTCTTCTGCTGTCAGAAACATCGTAAAGTGTGTCTGTGGCTGTGAGGCCGTCTTTCAACCAGAAGTGTTAAAGGTCCCTATTTGACTGTTTTTCATCAATATATTACAGGTCTCAGATATATACAGAACATGTCTCTGAAGTGTTTGGCTCCAAACAGATCATTGCAGCATTACCCATAATCCCCTCTGTTTCAGCCCTGTTTCAAAAGTCTGTTACTTTAGATAAGTAAATAAGGAGCCCCTCCCCACGCCCCTCAAGTGAATCAGGCATCCGGTTGTTATTATACATCCATGGCTGCATCTCACTTCTGTAAATTCAATCGTTGCGTCCCTCACTTGCGTCTTTAGTACTCTTTATGGGGCTTTGGGAGTAACGTGCTGCAGCTTCAAAAACGATGAAACATATTAACAGCAATGTGCCCAAACACAAGGAAGAGAAATCTACACCAACCTGACGAGACATGAGCAGGGTTTACCAAAAGAGCTACATTAGCTAAAAATAACATAACATCTGAATTCATCTGATTTTTCTTAATCCTACAAATAAATAAAATATATATAAAAACATGAGAATATCTTGTTTCAGAAAAATAATTGATGTATATATTTATAATTTAAAAAAGCAAAAGACAGAGATTTTCACTTTTGTCCTTTTATTAACAAGAAAAACCCCAAACATTAAAAAATATACAGTCATGTAAATGTGGCACTCAACCTGTTGGCTCAACAGACACAGGAAGGAGCGCCGCCTAAAGGAGCTCCAACATCTACAGGATGTGGAGGAAACC
Organism: Pogonophryne albipinna; assembly: GCA_028583405.1. Lineage (NCBI taxonomy): Eukaryota > Metazoa > Chordata > Actinopteri > Perciformes > Artedidraconidae > Pogonophryne > Pogonophryne albipinna. The sequence goes on from JAPTMU010000171.1 coordinate 148,738, forward strand.
CTGAAGAGAAACTGATTCATGGACAAAGTTTGCCTTTTGTTACATTTAATAAAGTCATAAAGAAAGTAAATAAACGAGTGAAATTCATCTCTAATGCAGGAACAGAGCCAGAGAGAAGCTCTGCACCCGAACACAGCTCACATCCACACGATATATATATTCATGAAAAGAAACTGGTCCTACCCCCCCACCGTTAAACCATCAAACCCCCTCGTCATTAACCATTTGCAAATCCACCTTTGACTTCCTTTGCCCTCCTGAAATGTAAATCATGAACACACGTCTCTGTTAAACACATACAAGACTACAAATACAATTGAACAGAGTAAAAGGCAATCAGAGTATAAGAATATATGTTTTAAATGATTATATGGTAATTTCACACGACACAGAACAACTCATGAGAAGATGTTAAAGCACATCCCATCATGTTTGATTGACAGCTGATCTCTGTGCAGTGAAGACATGAGCCATCAGCTCTGATGGACACGGTGAGTTTAAGAAGTAGAAGAGTTCCTCAAGTGACTTCAGGCTATTTCAGTTTACAAAACTCAGCTGTGTCTCCATGATAACAAAGCCAAACTCCAGCATGTAGCGGCTGAGTGAACGTGGTCTGCACTCTGTGGAGGAGAGTCATGGTTTCAGAGATGATGCTGTAGAAGGACAGAATACCTGCTCTGTGATCCAGGTACACTCCTACTCTGGAGGACCGAGGACCTGAGACGGGAGTTTTGATACTGTTGTAACGAAATGTATATGTGTTTTGGTCGCAATCTAAGGACCAAGATTTGTCATTGAATCCAAATAAACATTCATCCCCTGCTCTGCTGATATTCTTGTATGAGACTGCTACATAAACTCTTCCCCCTCTCCGCTCCACCTCCCAGTAACAACGTCCAGTCAGACTCTCTCTACTCAGGACCTGAGGATACATCCAGTGAATCTATCTGGGTGACTAGAATAACACTGTTGTTGTTCCATGAATGTTGCTTTTCTGCTCCCCTCAGATAATAACAGCTGTGTGTTTGCTGTGTTTGGATCCAGAGTGACTTCCTGTGAATATGTTAAGAACCCAGCTCTGGAGGTGGGCTCTGCTGCTGGCAGTAAAACATCCACTTCAGTCGATGAGACGTTTGTCCATTCCTCTCTCAGGACGTCCTGTAGTTTGTCTCTGACTGCTGACAGGGCCGCCGTCAAGTCCTCAAAGTAGCTCAGAGGACGGATGTTGATGCTGGAGGAGTGTGTAGCTTCACTGAGGGCTGGCAGTGAGGGGTAGCTGAGCAGGAACTGGTTGTGATCCTCTGTGTGAGACAGCAGCTTCAGCTCAGCGTCTCTCCTCTTCAGCTCAGAGATCTCCTGCTCCAGCTTCTCCTGGAGCTCTCTGACTCGACTCACTTCTCTCTCCTGCTGGGATCTGACCTGCTGCTTCACATCAGAGCTTCTCTTCTGCATGAGACGGATCAGCTCAGTGAACGTCTTCTCACTGTCCTCCACTGCTTTATCAGCAGAGCCATTGACGGCCTCCACCTCCTGCTGAAGCCGCTTCACCTCCTTCTCTCCGTCCTGGATTCTCTGCTGGATGTTGAGTCGACTACCCTCCAGCTCTCTCTGCCTCTCAGTCCTCTCTGCTGCAGCTGACACCGTGTCGTGGCCTTTGTGTTCGTCCACAGAGCAGAGAGAACAGATACTCTGCTGATCAGTGCGGCAGAACAGCTTCATCACCTCGTCGTGACGAGAGCAGATGTTCTCCTGGAGCTTCTTGGAGGGCTCCACCAGCTTGTGTTTCTTTAATGGAGCTACGTCATAATGAGGCTGGAGGTGTTTGTCACAGTAAGATACAAGACACACGAGGCAGGACTTACAAGCTCTCAGCTTCCTCCCAGTGCAGAAATCACAGGCCACATCTTCAGCTCCAGCATAGCAGAGATCAGCAGGAGCAGCTGGGGGTCCAGTCTTCTTCAGCTCCTCCACTAAAGCTGCTAACATGGTGTTCTTCAGCAGGACAGGCCTCGGTGTGAAGCTCTGCCTGCACTGAGGGCAGCTGTGGGTCTTCTTCTCATCCTCTCCGTCCCAGAAGCCTGTAATACACGTCATGCAGTAGCTGTGTCCACAGGAAGTGGTCACCGGATCCTTCAGTAGATCCAGACAGATGGAACAAGAGAAGGTTTCCCGGTCTAGCTGAACTCCTCTCTGCGCCATTTCACCTCTCAGTAGCAGCGAGTGTCTGAGTTTCACTTCCTGAGAACTGAAACTGTGTGAGCTGTGATCTGAACAGCATGTGTGTGTGAGCAGTGCATGTGGCCTATCAGCTCTTGTGCTTTACCCACATGTTGGTTAAACCCCTCCTCCTCAGTGTGGATCTGAAGGGGAGGAGCTATGGGGGTTATTCCCTATCTTTATTCAAGAGCGTGGTATTTAAATTTGAGAGCATACTTTATGTATTTATTTCCCTCAAACCCTGTCCTCGCACTCAAATAGTGCCTGCTTGCACTTAGATTTGCTCTGCTTCTGCTCAAACTGTACGCTTGCACTCAGATATATTGCTGTTTACAGATTTGTTCTGCTCTCAGATTTATTCTGGGCGCGCTCGAAACTTTTGTGCAACAAACCTGTCAAAATCCCTCAACCAATAGGAGGCCAGGTGTCCTTGCGGGTACGTTCGCTTTATCTATTACAGCGTCCCGTAAGGGCGGTTACTCTTTGGTTTATAAACTCCCGCCCTCCACGGCTTTATAACATAAGATGTACTTCACTTGTTTGATTTACAACTATTTTTTTGGGGGGGAGCACAGTTAGTATATATATATACCAGCACCTTACATAATAGCTACGTTCAGTGGCGTACTGGGACTAAAAATCAGCCCGGGAATCTCGACCGGCCCTCGTTATCGCTAGTAAATAGTCAACGGGGGGGGGGGGGGGGGGGGGGATTGCTAGTGAATTTTCCGAACGGCCCACTTCTTCCTCCAGACTGTTGTTCTGCTCCAGCACTGCTGTGCTACGGCTTGGTTCGGCCCGACGCGAAGCGGAGTGTCGATACCCCATATTGTATAGATATTCGTATATCACGGCCTGAAGTGAGCTATTGCATTTATAAAACGGTTACCACGTGTGGCTGGCAATGTGAAAGAAAAATACACACTCCAATTTAAATAGTTTTTATTATTAAATAATGATGTTCAAAATAAAATAGTCCCTCCGTTGCCTTCTGCACAAAACATAGTGCGAGGTGGTTGCTATGCAACAACAATAATAGCTAGAGAAAATATTAGACAGACAGCATTGTCGTCGTTTAGGTGCTTTTTTTTCTGGAGATAGGCACTTCTCAATCCACTCCTCCATAGTAAGGCCACCCCGGAGGTCGAAGTTAACCTTACATGTTTCCATCTTAAGCTTTGTTAGTTAGCCTAGTTAGTTAGTTTCGTAACGGACGTAATGTAACAGTTGTAACGGTTCTCAGACGCGGAGGGATACTGATTTGTGAAAAGTAACTACAATTATACCCGGGATATACGATCATTATATCACGGCTAAGAAACATCAGATTGCTTGATTTGACTTGTCCGTTTTATAAACATATAATAACTTGAGGGAAATAAATACATAAAGTATGCTCTCAAATTTAAATATCACGCTCTTGAATAAAGATAGGGAATAACCCCCATAAGGAGCCAGGAAACACAGAGTGGAGCTGGCTGTGTCTGACAGCAGGAAGAACAACCTGCTCTACATTTGAAAACAGTCTTCAGCTGTAAAATATTTGTTTTAAATTCAGGCTTTCGTAGCACACAGCTCCACACTCACGGTTGCAGTGGTGTAAGAAGTACTCAGATATTCTACCAAAGTGAAAGTAGAAATACTACGGGGTAAAAATACTCTGTTACAAGTAAAAGTACAAAAGCATTGGTATCAAAATATACTTAAAGTACCAAAAGTAAAAGTACTCCTTATGCATAAAGGCCCTTTTCAGAATCATATCTATATATTGAGTTACTGGGTTACTATTATGATTATTGATGTGTTTTATCACAGTTAGTCGTGGAGATCATTTGAATAACTTGATGTCCTGCTGCTGGATATCTTATCCTATAAATATCTGTCAATTTTGAATTATCTACGAATCTATTGTTACATCCCAAATAAAGTGCGGGGGAAATGGAGACAGTAGCACACAACAACCAATAACAGTCAGGGTGAAAGTGAACACAAGTTTATTTATTTACACCACAAAAAATGCCAACAAATGTTCTTTAAGTGAGGAGACAAAGAAGATTGTACCAAATTAAATAAATGAATTTAACAAAACTCACTATCTGTTCCGCGAGGCCCCATTTACACGGGAACGCAAACGAAAATGAACCTTAGTCGATATCAAAAAAGTCTTCCGTCCACAAGGAATCGGCTCAAGAAACGTGTCCCTGCACACGAGACCGCTCGACCCGCTGGAGACGCTGTAGTACATATGCCGGGCCTGTAAGTGGCGCTGTACTTCCGCCACTAAATACACCAAAAGCAGCGAATAAGACCCCCGAGCATGGTTGCCATGGTTGCCCTTCTGTTTATTCTCCGCGGTGGATTTAGCAACATGTAGTTCATGTAGTTGTCCATGTCCACTTGTTGCTGATGGTTGTGGTAGAGGAGCTGTAGGTTTTGCACTGACATCTGTAGCATGGTCAGTAGCGTCTGGAGCACGAAAGCAACCCTGTGATCCGCCATTGTTGTTGTTGTTGTTGGCGAAACACATCAGCAATGACGCGGGTGACGCGGGGGTGAGCAGGAGAGGCGGGGCTATGGCGTCATCGTTATCAGGAAATGATCGTATAGTGCGTACACACGGAGCCGTTTGACCCCCCAGAGCGTTTCGTCCGCAGATCTACCCACCTTGGGAGCCGTTATCACAGGGCTATCGGATTCGGGCTCCGTGTGGGCGTTTCCGTGTCGGCCTCGTGTGGTCGAACCGTCAATACGATAGAGAACGTTAGCGGATTCCACTGATATCGTCTCCGTGTGGACGGGGTCTATCAGAGTTTACCTATACGTGAGGAGAGGTAGAGTGTACCCCAAACTTACCCAAATCCTCCACCTCCCACCACACACACACATTTAACAATACTAAAAAGAAGAAGACAGAATAATGACCAAATCTCTCAGAGACCACAAAGAGGCTCTGGAGTCAGCAGCAGGTCTGAGAGAGCGAAGGCTTCGTGGATCGTCTCCTTTAATGACCGGCCCTGGCTACCTTCTTATATGGAAATAAAACACTAATAGAAAAATAGAATGTCTTTGATAATTCACTATAACTAAGTTCTCAATGTGTCCTCTGTTAAGATGTTGAATTAACACCGGAAATGAATAATTTAATACATTATTTCTGATAGCAGTATGGGAAATTATATCTGTAGCAATATTATAAACTCTACTTGTATCTTATCAGTTAATTAGTTACAAAAATATATTTAACTTTTCTCTGGTTCTGGCAGAAACAGTTCTTTCTGAAATGTTTTGGGACATTTGGATGCAGGGGGCCTCGCGCAGGGGGCCTCGGCTTATGAGCTCGGCCTGTGCGCAGTTCTCAGCGCAGTTCTCCGCGCATTCATTCAAGTATTTTATGCCTTTTTTATCTGCTAATGTAGGTTACAGGAGGAAGAGTGATACACTGTCTGTCTAGTTGGCTTACATAACAGTTAAAGTTTACAGCCTAAAAAACATGGAGCATGTTTCCCCCTTTTATTCATTTTTATTTCAACTTGCACATTTCATGGTGATGCTCAGCTTCTCCACTTAACTCCTAACAGTCATCATCATGTCAACCACAACACAGAGAAATACTGATAGGAATGTGTGTGTAGTTGTTGATGCATTGCTGACAGAGGGAACTAGAATACAGATTTAAGAAATATCAGTTTTTGAGCATGTAATAAGCATGTTTTGTCTTGACTATATTACAACTATATTATAATAAAATAATATAGTATTTATATTATTGAATTGATTATTATTATTAGTAGAAGTAGTTTATTTGCATTAATTATATTTTAATCTTTTTGAGGCTAGTATTTGGCAGGAAATGCAGACGTATTCACCTGTAAACGCATACTGAACGACATGCATGCACATTTACCATTTACCTCACTGTATACAAAAGTAACTGTGTAGATAATAATAATAAACTGGAATTATATTTGCAAAGTACTTTGTCTCCAAAACATTTTGTATTCACTCCTGTCGGGGTGGGGCCCCAAGTTGGCCAGGGACGGCCCTGCAAATATGTGATATATCTGAACAACAAAGTGGACAATCCAATGAATGTTAATTTAACTTGGTTTTGATAGATAACATACCTCTTTGTATTCTCTCAATAATTTCCATTCTTTTGTGATGTCAGTAAATGTGACTGCGATTATCGCTCCTCCTTTTTTTCGGATTTATTTGATAAATAATAATAAAATTGAACATAAAGAAAAAACGAACGAAACGTAACATCCGGTACGGTAGCCGGGTTGTCCAAAAAGTCACCCGACATGAACACGGAGCGAAATTCTCAGTAGCTTCATTGTATTTTCTTTATTTTTTATTAATAACCACAACATTTCATCACCTTGTGGATAACTTGGTGCCTGATTGATTTGATAAATAATCATTTTTAAAAAAAGAACGAAAAAGAACTTCCGGTACGGTTGCCGGGTTGTCCAAAAAGTCACCCGACATGAACACGGAGCGAAATTCTCAGTAGCTTCATTCTCTTTTCTTTATCTGATTTTAATTGAACCACAACATTGCATCACCTTGTGGATGACTTGGTGACTCGTAGCGGAATAGAGGACCATCAGACAGGCGGTTTGTTGGTGATAAGATGGGTGGAAAGAAGAAGAAATTGGCAGCGGGTGTAGCTGCTCCTTTAGCCCCGGCAGCAGCAGCCTCAGCCGGCAGGAGTGAAGCCACTGCGGCGGAGAAACAAGGAGCCAGCAACAAACCTGCGAAACCTATCAAAGAGAACAAATCAAAAGGTGATATTACATGTGTGTTGTCATTGTCATTGATTTGAGAAGTATTACAAGCTAGAAATGTGTTGATATGGTCCTGTTTAAGGCTCTAGCTTGAGCTTAAAGATGTCCAAACTGTTGTGGTAAACCCTGTGTATGCTGTTACTCTATAAAGATTCAATATTCAAGGCTTTTATTGTCATGTGTACATAGCTACAGTGTAGTTATATCAATGTAAAATCTTAGGTCACAGGCTCCTACAACAGTGCAACACAATAAAACAGAGACAATTGTTAAAATAGTGCAAGTAGATACAAACAAAATAGAATAGAAATAGTGCAATGCTGATGTTATTAAAGCCTAATGATTGTATTTAGCCAGAGGTGGAAGAAGTACTCAGATTTGTTTTGTCTTGCATTTGAGAAGTATCAATAGCTACACATGTTGTGATGATATGATCAATACTCAATACAATACAATATATAGTAGCTTTATTTGAACAGCACTTTAAAACCTCAAGACCTAAGTGCTGTACAGAGAAATACATAACATACATAAAATACAAAAGTCCCACAGGTCAGCTCACAAACCATCAAATACAAGTAAAAAGATAAATACAGGCTGTTATGGAGCTTATAGGAGTCTATAATGTTGTGTCCCTTCTGACGTTATAATGCGTGTTTATAGTCTAATCACTATACTTAGCCTGATAACAGTACATGTGTATCTCCAAAGTGCCTGTCAAACCCTGAGGAGCTTTACAAAAAACAACACCATACAATGCAATACAAGTGCAAAGATAGCACTTTTCTTTCCATCCATCCATCTTCTCCCGCTTATCCGTGGTCGGGTCTCGGGGGTATCAGTTCCAGCAGAGAGCCCCAAACGTTCCTTTCCCCTCATCAACCAGCTCTGACTGGGGGATCCCAAGGCGCTCCCAGGCCAGCGAAGAGATATAATCCCTCCGCCTGGTCCTAGGTCTACCCCTCGGTCTCTTCCCTGCTGGACATGCCTGGAACACCTCCCTAGGGAGGCGCCCAGGTGGCATCCTTACTAGGTGCCTGAACCACGTCAACTGGCTCCTTTCGACGTGAAGGAGGAGCGGCTCAACTCCGAGTCCCTCCCTGATGACTGAACTTCTCACCTTATCCCTAAGGGAGACACCAGCCACCCTGCGGAGAAAACCCATCTCGGCCGCTTGTATCCGCGATCTCGTTCTTTCGGTCATGACCCATCCTTCATGACCAAAGGTGAGGGTAGGAAGGAAAATGGCCCGGTAGACAGAGAGCTTTGCCTTCTGGCTCAGCTCCCTTTTCGTCACAACGGTGCGGTAAAGCGACTGCAGTACCGCTCCCGCTGCTCCGATTCTCCGGCCCATCTCACGCTCCATTGTTCCCTCACTCGAGAACAAGACCCCGAGATGCTTGAACTCCTTCACTTGGGGTAAGGACTCATTCCATACTTGGAGTGAAGTTTGACTTTCTTTCAAACATCGTCCCTAAAAAATGCAAGTGGCCACAGATCTGGAGATAAAACGACATGGAGAGAACAAATCAAAAGGTGATGTAACCTGTCGTTCATTTGAGAGGTATCAATCGCTCCAAATGTGTTCTATGATATGATCATTTGTCAGGCTGTTATGGAGCTTTAAGATGTCTAAACTGTTGTGGTAAACCCTGTGCTGTATGCTGTGACTTGATGATGGTGTTGTTATTAAAGCCTAATACTTGTTTTTAGCCTTATATTACAGAGTGCATGTCAAACACTGAGTTATGGGATACCTTAAACAAAGCACAACACCATACAGGGGCAAAGATAGCACTTTTCTTTCAAACATCGTCCCTAGAAAGTGGTCACAGATCTGGAGATAAAACGACGTCAAAGAGAACAAATCAAAAGGTGATATAACCTGGGTTTTGTCGTGCATTTGAGAGGTATACATTGCTCCAAATGTGCTGATGATATAACTTTTCAGGCTGTTGTGGAGCTTAAAGGTCCTTGTCCATACTGTTGATAAACCTGTTGTTATTATAGCCTAATGATACATGCTTAAACCTAATATTACCTTTAACAAAGCACAACACCAGTCAATACAGGGCAAATGTTCCAGGTCATCAATCAATCAATCAATCAATCAATGTTTATTTATATAGCCCAATATCACAAATGTTACATTTGTCTCAGTGGACTTCACAGTTTGTACAAAATATCAGTATGACAATACGACACCCTCTGTCCTTAGACCCTCTGTCCTCAGACCCTCTGTCCTCAGACCCTCTGTCCTTAGACCCTCACATCGTACAAGGAAACACTTCCGGAGAAAACCCACAGTTTAAAGGGAACATGGGAGAAACCTCAGGGAGAGCAACAGAGGAGGGATCCCTCTCCCAGGACGGACAGACGTGCAATAGATGCCGTGTGTAAATTGAAAAGATAATACATTTGCAACATAGGTAGTCCAAATGTTTGGAAATGCATGTGTGTATAATAGGAAGATGAATCCATGAGGATATCCATCCAGGACCTATGATCCATGACCACAGCCACGACTCAAGATCCAGGGCTCGCGATGCAGGACACAGGACCGCAGGATCATCCATGACTCCGGATCCCAGCGTATATAGACACCAAAAAGAAAGAGATTTGGGGAAGCTGGGTTAATCGGAACATGAGAGTACACAGGTATAGACAGAGAGAAGGAAGAAGTAAGATGTCCCCCGACAAACTAAGCCTATATCAGCTAAACTAGGGGCTGAATCTAATCAGCCCTAACTATAAGCTTTATCAAAAAGGAAGGTCTTAAGCGCACTCTTAAAAACGGATAGGGTGTCTGCCGCCCGAACACAAACTGGAAGCTGATTCCACAAATGTGGAGCTTGATAAGAAAAGGCTCTGGCTCCCATTGTACTTTTATAGACTCTAGGAACAACCAACAACCCTGCATTCTTGGAACGCAATGCCCTAGTAGGACAGTAGGGTATAAAGAGTTCTTTAAGGTAAGATGGCGCCTGCCCATTAAGGGCTTTGTAGGCGAGAAGAAGAATTTTAAATTCTATCCTGTGTTCTATAGGGAGCCAGTGTAAGGCAGCCAGAACAGGAGTAATGTGGTCCCTTTTCCTAACTCTGGTTAGTACACGAGCTGCAGCATTTTGAATCAGCTGAAGCCACTTGACTGACTTCTTGGTACACCCTGATAATAAAGAGTTACAATAATCCAGCCTTGAAGTAACAAATGCATGGACTAGTTTCTCTGCATCGTTTTTGAGGCAAGATATGCCTGATTTTTGCAATGTTACGTAGATGGAAGTAGGCGGTCCTTGAAATTGATTTTATGTGGGCGTTAAAGGATAAATCCTGATCAAATATAACACCAAGGTCATCATTAACATGCATGGTTTTGTATCTGACACACAATGTCTGCTTGTTATTCCCTGCAGCTCCAAAGACCTACAGCCTCGCTAACACGGCCCAGGTCGACACAGGTGGAGTCGCGGACAAATCCATTCTTAAAGTAAGTTGTATTTTTAGTTTGTGAGCCTCACTGTTTGTCTGTGTCTCTGTATGTCAAGCTCATGTTGCCGCTGTAACCTGTTATTGACAAGCCTATAACCTGCTAAAATGTAATCATGTGACTGTGGATACTTTCTTTAACTAAATAATGACAGCTTTGCTTTCAAACGCTTCCACATGACAAATGAAATCACTTTGCTGTGTATGATTCAGAACAGCACGGTTCATTTTTAACATTAGTTTTCTGCAGTCCAAATTATAATTAAGCTTTAAACATTATTGTTCTGTAGCGCAAATAATCTACCAAGACACAGCTCTGGTTTGAATGCGGCTAATGACTATGATCACATGTTATATAAGTAGAATTTGTGATTACAGTTTGATTTGGAAATTTCACATTTTTAAAGTACCTATCTATCTATCTATCCATCCCTCTCTCCATCCATCTATCTATCTATCTATCTCTCTCTCTCTCTCTCTCTCTCTCTCTCTCTCTCTCTCTATCCATCTATCTATCTCTCTCTCTCTCTTTCTCTCTATCCATCTATCTATCTATCCATCTATCCATCCCTCTATCCATCCCTCTATCTATCTATCTATCTCTCTCTCTCTCTCTCTCTCTCTCTCTATTTACCTACCTACCTACCTACCTACCTACCTACCTACCTACCTACCTACCTACCTACCTACCTACCTACCTACCTACCTACCTACCTACCTACCTACCTACCTACCTACCTACCTACCTACCTACCTACCTACCTACCTACCTACCTACCTACCTACCTACCTACCTACCTACCTACCTACCTACCTACCTACCCTCCTACCTACCTACCTACCTACCTACCTACCTACCTACCTACCTACCTACCTACCTACCTACCTACCTACCTACCTACCTACCTACCTACCTACCTACCTACCTACCTACCTACCTACCTACCTACCTATCTAGAGCACAAACAATAATAACAAAATAATGTCACACAGCATGACTTAAGTACAACACATGATCAGTTAAAAAAAGGACAGTCTCCAAAAATGCACCCAGCCTTTTAACAGAATGCTTAATATTCATCTGAGCTAAAATATATAGCATTTTCCATATTTTGTAGTGTATGAAAGACTCTGAATAAGCATGGTTAGCGGACTACTTGACTACTTTGAGTCAATCTAATACACAGCATTTCTATTGGAAGGTTTCTGTTTTTTATCACTATATGCAATCTTTCACTCAAGTCCAATATGAATTCAGCTGCAGATCTAATCCATGTTGTATTTCCCCCTTTTAACACAGGTAGTTATCCAACCAGACCTGGAGAAGAAGATCATCAAACTGATCAATGACTTCAGGGAGGAGAACGGAGACAAAGGGCCGGTGTCGGGAAGACTGACCAACAAGAAGTTACTGGTGAATAAAAACATCCCTCTGACTCTGGCACGGTTATATAGAAATGTATTTATTAGGATAAACCCCTTGAGATAACAGAAAGCAAAGCATGACAAACAAGGACAAACCACGTGCAGTCTGTTAAGTCAAATTCATGAGGTAATATATACAATCATTACAATTTACCGCACCGTTGTGACGAAAAGGGAGCTGAGCCAGAAGGCAAAGCTCTCTGTCTACCGGGCCATTTTCCTTCCTACCCTCACCTATGGTCATGAAGGATGGGTCATGACCGAAAGAACGAGATCGCGGATACAAGCGCTCGAGATGGGTTTTCTCCGCAGGGTGGCTGGTGTCTCCCTTAGAAGTTCAGTCATCCGGGAGGGACTCGGAGTTTGGCCTGGGAGCGCCTTGGGATCCCCCAGTCAGAGCTGGTTGATGAGGGGAAAGGAACGTTTGGGGCTCTCTGCTGGAACTGCTACCTCCGAGACCCGACCACGGATAAGCGGGAGAAGATGGATGGATGGACAATTTGATAGTGTCTAATAGATCAGTTTCATCAAGAGCAGAGCAGCTGAAAGTGAGACGATAATGCTGACACATACCCAATGATGACAGGGATCTAATAGCAGCAAGTCAAGCACTCCAGTCTTTTGGGGCTTTGAACACGAACGCTCTTCTGACAATGCATTTTTCCGCCGAGGGGACAGAGAAATAAATCTGGACAGAGTAGGGTTGCAAAATTACGGGAATTTTCAAAGATGGAAACTTTCCATGGGAATTTATGGGAATAAACTGGGAATTTTCTAAATTGAAGGTTGGCTCTTCATAGGGAACTTAAATATAGTTGGGGAAAGTATATTTTAGCATAATCTTGACTAAAACAAACAGATGCCATTCAAGTACTTGAATATCCATGCCATAGCACACTGCTTACTGCATGGCTATTGAGACCACGCCCCCTACAGGCACTGTGCATTCCTCCATCACATGTACAGACGATTTCGAGAAGACTGGATCACACTTTTGAGCCCAAAGCACAAGACAAATGAAGTCACATCTTTTCATTTAACATTTAGAATGGGACTTTGTGGGGATTTTTGGATGGGGGGTGCATTTCTGTTCATTTTTTAATGAGTGGGGTTGGGGGGGATGAGTAATATTTAACTCAACATTCCTGTTTTCGTTCTTCAATGAAACAAATAATTGTTCAATAAAATAATTAAAACTTGTTCTGTTCTACTTACATTTAAAAAATAAATAAAAAATCTGTTGAAATTTCCTGTTTTTTGTTTAATTTTGCTTCGAATATTTCCAAAATTCCACAGCTTAACTTCCCATGGAAACTTTCCGGAAATTTACCGGAAAGTTTCCGCCCCTTTGCAACCCTAGGACAGAGTGTCTAACTTGATAATTTGACGAGTAAGGTACAAAATACTGCTTTTAAATTAGGGGGATAGTTAAAGTAAACGCATTTATGTGGGAGGCGTGTGGCGCAGTGGATTAATGCACTGGTGTTGGGATCAGGGGGGCACAGGTTCAAACCCCACTGCAGTCAGCATGTCGTTGTGTCCCTGAGACACTTCACCCCAAATTGCTCCCGTGGGGATTGCACACAGTATTGAGTACGTAAGTCGCTTTGGATAAAAGCGTCTAACAAGTGACATGTGATGTAATATAAGTGGACTCCAATGCGTGTGTCGTCTTACTTTTAATGAAGGCCATTCAAGTCTGTTATACATTGTGCAGTGATGTGTACGAAAAGGGCAACCAAGAACAAATCTGCATAGTCTACTAAAGGCTGTGTTAAGTGGAGCAAGATCTGATGTGCATTTTGGTAGACAACATCACAATAGTCCATAATCGGAAGTATAAGTTGAGACGCAATTCTCTTACGGACACAGAGCGTAAAACAATTGCGTAGGACGGTCGATTCCGTAATTGATTTTTTGTAATACATGACTTATATGTAATTTAAATGAAAGTGATTTAAATGTTGTTTTGTTTGTGTTTACAGGATCTGTACACGGCTCTGCAGAAGTTCAGCTTTAAGAGGGAACACATCGAGGAGTCGATGAAGAGCAGCGTTCTGTACGGAGGAGATCTGCACTCTGCACTCGACTGGCTTTGCCTTAACCTCAAAGACGGTAACAGAGATGGATAGATAAATATCATGAAGGTTTCTCAATTCTCTAATTTCCCCTCCTCGACTCCTGTCCTTGTGTCTTAGTCCCGCCCACAGGAGATGCGAGCGGAGTAGTCGAGGAGGGGAACTGAGGAGAGAGGAGGGGAAGCAGCAGGCGGTTAGAGAAATTAGATAATCCCCCCCTGCCCCCCCTCTCTGGTCGCTGAAATGGGGAATTGAAATTAAGCGGCAAAAGTTGTATTTACAAGTATTAAAAGTAAGCATAGGACACCAAACCAACTGAGACCTGTCTGTCCGCCGCATCTATACAGGGCCGGCCCTAGACCTTTGGGGGCCCTAAGCGAGCTTTGGCTTGGGGGCCCCCCTCACTCTAGCGCGTTCTCACTACACACAACACAGAACCAACCTTTGTCTTATGATATTAGCATAAGCACACATATTGTATAAATAAGAATGTAAACACCGTGGACCTAACCTCCTCTAGGGGGGTCCGGGGGCATTCTCCCCCGGGAAGATTTTTTTTTTAATATTGAAGTTAAAAGCATCAATCTCGTGCACTTTGAGAGCAAAATTAAGAGATCTATGGATACATCTCTCAACACCCATATGAAACAGATAAACAGATTTTTCTTAATGGATATTTTACAAATCACTCTCCTTTTAAACTGTATTCTTGTTTTGTCATATAGTATTTCATAACTGTTTTTCATGTATTCTCTCTGGCTGTCCATCTCATAATGTTCACAAAACTAGCTGTCAATAGGAATATCATTCAGAAGAATTATAATTTCATGCAAAAATCTGTCACAAAAAGAGGTTGCACATTTAAATGCAGGTGTTGTTATGGCAACGTCAGTGGCCAAACAGCCACATTTACTGCTGCAAATACGTTCAAACATGCTGTCGACACTAAAGCAGTGGCAACTATGCCACCATTTCAGCTGACCTTTTCTCAGAAATACTGTCACATAACATCCATATATTTCAGTGCTAGGTTGATGCTTAGCTAAGCTAACTATGAAACACTTTAACTGACAGGACTCCGGATCAACTGTGTACTGTAAGGTAGCTTCTAGCTTCATGTCGAACAGTAAGTCAACATTTCCCAGAGAGCTTTCTTTGAAATCACCAGGTAACGCTAAAAAACATTACATTTAGATTGTATGACAAAGTGTTTATTTAATATATCTGATCAGCTATAGCTACTTGCTAACGGTTTAGCTTACCCCCGCGATTCAAAGTAACGTCAACGTAGCTGTAATTTATGCTTTGCTTACATGTTTGCATAATTTGGACGTTTACTGACATTAACATACCTTGTTTACCTGGCTCAAGTGGTGGCTCTGGGGTTGTTGTGTGAGCCACCACCTGGCTCAAGTGGTGGCTCTGGGGTTGCTGTGTGAGCCACCACCTGAGAATTGTCGTCTTTTTTAAGAAAATGTTTTCTTATGTCCATCTTCAAAAACTCTGAGTCCGACTGACAGTTCAAACATGGTCACAGCTCACAGGAGCGGTACCTGTCAGCCAATAAGACAGATGTTTATTTCCATTCAACTCTCTGGTTGGTCTGGTGTCTTGCCTCTGTTGCATTCACTGAACACAGGAAATTACAATCCTGCCGTCCTCTCTGTCATGATGAGGTTCAGGTAAAGTACGGTGAATGTATTATATGATTGACTCAATAATATAATACATGACTTTGAGAGTAGGCAATCTAGGCATATTAACAAAATTAATTAAACATCCTTACTGAGATTATTAAAAAAAAAAAAATTGTTGCTAGGGGGCCCTTAGTGGCTGCGGGGCCCTAAGCGGCCGCTTCTTCATCTATACACACACACACACACACACACACACACACACACACACACACACACACACACACACACCTACACCATTTTGAGATTTTGAGAAAAAGTCAGAATTTTGAGAAAAAGTCAGAATTTTGAGATTTTCCGAAAAAAGCCAACATTTTGAGAAAAAAACTCAGTATTTTGTTAATGACAGGATGTATGATTACAGAGAAGAACCGGTAGTCCTCCATCTTGTGACTGTGTGACTCCCTCTCTTGGATATCAGCATGTGAAGGACACTGTTCAGGAACTAGTTGATGCTCTGTATGTGATGACTCCTTCCATTCTGGAGAGGATCACAGATACATGGATCCTGAGGTTGAAGCTCAAGCCGGGGACGAGTTATATTTTTCTAACAATATCTCTGAATCTACCGGGTGTTCCCAGATGAGCTTCCGGAAGGTTTCACCCAGCAGATGCAGGAGGAGAGTCAGAAGAGCAGCCGACCCAAGTTCCAGCCCCCTGCTCCGGAGATACCTGCCCCCCCGAGCCCCAAAGCCCCCAGCATCGCACCCAGAGAGAGCCCCAAGGTGTGTGAGTGTGTGTGTTGTTGTTGTTTAGTCGGATGTGCACTTCAACACTAAATCTTAACGTTGTAAACATGTAAACAAGAAATAAGAACAATGGTAATCAATGAGAGGGATCTGGTTGAAAAGTAAAGTACTCCTTAAACTGCTGTGACTACAAGGTGTGTGTGTGTGTGTGTGTGTGTGTGTGTGTGTGTGTGTGTGTGTGTGTGTGTGTTTTTCAGGCCTCAGAGAAAGATGAAGCTGCCTGCATGAAGGACTGGATCTTAAGATATGCAGAGCAGAGCAGTGAGGAAGAGGAGGAGGAGGAAGAGGAAGCAGGGAAGAAACCACGCAACCCTGAACTGGAGGAGAAGTTTGACCCAGTAAGTAAAATAAATACATTTTTATAAACTATTCTCACTGAACTTTCAGCAGCTAAACAAACAAACGGTTACATTTAAAGAGCAGCTCTGTGCAAAACTTAAAATCTGTGTCTTTAGATACTGCATATTGCTCAAAACTCATACAGTCATGACAGTTGTTGACAAATAGTTGGAGCTAATGGAGGTATAATTATACTTTCTCTGATTTCCCTAAATGTGTTATTAAGTGAGCTTTAGAGGTGCAGGTATTGGACATTGTATTAGTGTCATTTTCTGACCTTACCCGACTGTTCTAGTTACTCTATTATCGGCCTTTTCTCACTCAGTCATTAAATCCACATATCTAAGGATCGTTTAACAAAAATCTCATCGTGTAAATCCTGATATAAAATTGCAATATCTGGGTTTTTCATCAGCAATATTTAATAATTAGATTTCCTCCATTATTTGGTTTCCCACTCTGTCGTCTCTATGCCAGGGGTCGGCAACCTTTTTGATACGAAGTGCCATTAAAAATAAATGTTTTTATCAGTGTGCCGACGCTCGTGAACGGGCAACAGGAGGGCGGGGGAGCCTCGCTGCGGGGAAGCAGTGTGTGGACCTGTCAGCGCAACTTACATGATGCCGAATTTAACAAACACATTTAAATAATTGGTTTAAACGGCATAATAATAAGGACGATCGTCTGTTCTGTGATTCTCCAGAGCACACATGTTATGATATTAGGGTCATGCAGAGTGAGATGAGATCGCTGTCCCTTTTGAGAGAGAGAGAGAGAGGGGTGTGGCTTGTGCATGTGTGTTTGTGGATGGTAGAGCGACACTGAGAGAACCTATGGAGGGAACGTGTGTGTGTTTCTGGAAGTGAAACGAGGAAGCAGAAAAACAGAGGTCTGTGATGTATTTTGTGAAACAGAAGAACAGCTAAATAAATGCAACGGCCTCCCAAGAAGAGCTCGCCTCTCTCCAGTCATTGAAGCTAAAGTGGGTTATTGAACCTGAAGCTTGTTGCTTCTGCCCTCCTCGACTACGGTCTGGGAGCCGACAGGAAAGTTCAACACACAGATGGCCAGTCCGCCCCTTTGTAGCATATTATTTAGATGAGAGATGAGCAGATCGCCACTGGGCTTTCAACTAACACAGCCACGCAAACACTGCGGCATTTGTACAGCTCCTTATGGGCACTGCAATTTGTGAAGTGCTTTCCTCCGTGGTGAAACTATCAGCACTGCACCATGGAGGAAAGCGGCAGAAAGTCGCCTGGAGTTAAAGAGAGCGGGGCTGCGTTGCGTGCATGGCTTCCTTCTGCAGGTAACGGGGAGACGCGCTCTGGCGGCGGTCTCGTTCAGGATCCGAAAATACAATTTAAATATTTTGCACACTTATTCCACTTATTCCTAGTGGCAGTTGCCGACCCCTGCTCTATGCTAAGCTAAGCTAAGCTAACTGTCCACTGGATGCATCTTCTTGCAGCTTTGTATGAAGTCGTGATAGTGTAGTATATTTTGAACAGCTTACTCACCATTCTTGATAGTTTGACTTTTTTCTAAAATGTTGACTTTTTTCAACATTTTTGACTTTTTTCTCACAATTTCACTTTTCTTGGAATTTTGACTTCTTTTTTTTTATCGATTTTTTTCACAGAATTTGAATTTTTTCTCCAAATTTAGATTTTCTTCAGATTTTGACTTTTTTTTTAGAAATGGTTTTCTTTTCTCAAAATGTGACTTATTTCTCAAAATTAGATTTTCTTTCTCAATTTAGATTTTTTTTCTCAACATTTAGATTTTTTCTCAAAATGTCACTTTTCTTCGAATTTTAACTTTTTATTTAGAATTTGATTTTTTTCTCCAAATTTGATTTATTCTCCAAATTTCACTTATTTCTCAACATTTGACTTTTTCCTCAAAATGTTTACTTTTTCTTCAACATTTTTTAGCTTGATTATTTATTTATTGTGATGCTATGAACTGTTTATCGTGTATATTGGAATGATCCACATCCAGGCTCCCGGGTGTGTCTGTGTGTTTTCTTCCTGTATGTTCCTGCCTGTGTTCATGACATAAGCTGCTCATAACCCTTGCAGGATTCATAAAGTTGTCGATTGATTGATTGATTGATGCATGTTGTTTCTTTCTGTGCAGAATGACCGGTATTTGATCCTCACGGCTCAACTGTACGACGCCAGAGACATGGCTGCTGTTGCTAAAACAAAAGGAGACAAGACAGGTCAAAGGTCGGCTCAGGACCGGATCCGCATCATCCTGCAAGGTCAGAGAGCTCCTCTAACTGAGTCCTGCACTGCAAAAACTCAAAGTCCTTCATAGATATGTTTTTTATATATTTTTATATATCTGAGACCAATGCTATTGCCTAAAAATAGCATGATAGGTGACCTTTAAAACATTTCTATGACTCGTGTTAAACTCATATATTTCCTGTGTTGTAGAGATGAAGCAGCTGGAGCCGCACCCCATGTTCAATCCGGCTCTAAAGGTGGTGGACGCGCCTCAGAAGGAAAAGAAAACACTTCCTGTCACCGAGGATCTCGCCTTCAGCGTATTCGAACAAACGGAGAAAGCCTCTCCTAAAGAGAAAGGTTTGCAACTCAAACATTAACTTTCTTCATTCATTAAGTGACTTTAACAACGAACTTTCTAATTGTTCTACAAGATATTGTACATATAAAACACAACATACTGTTTGAATTGGATTTGAATATACTACTTTATTACAAATAAGGATAGGCAAGGCAAGGTACGTTTATTTATATAGCACCTTTCAACATAAGGTAATTCAAAGTGCTTTACAAAAACGAAAATCATAAGGAAATAGTGCAGCGGAAACACATTTACAATGGCATTTAAAAACAGTAGTTAAAAGCTAATATATATACGAATGTAGGTTCTCTTTGTGGAGCCATTTTCTATTGGTAAAAACTACCATTTTAAAGCCATATTTTCTTTGTGTTTTTACACGTGCTTTATGACCTTTGTTTACCCGTTGCATTAATTGTTAAAGGTCCCATGTCATGCTTTTCTGGTTATCATCCGTCCCCTTGTGTGTTATGTAGCTTTTTCTGCATGTAAACGGTCTGCAGAGTCACAAACCCTCAAAGTGCACCCTGTAGGGAGTACAACTCTAACTCAGAAAATACCTGTCTGTGCTGCCCCAGAACGCCTCGTTGGACATTTCTCTTTTTCCATTGTTTACTTCTTGGGTATAGTGACGTATTTCGGGTATAGTGACATAACGGCTCCGCAGATTGGTCAAAAAGAACCAATCCGCGGAGTCGTTACGTTACGTCCGCGGAGCCGTTACGTTTGGACCAATCCGCGGACTTCCTCACACACTCAGCGGGATGTTGTGAGGCTCGCTGCTGCGAGGAGCGGGACACAGTGAGCTGGCTCACTGGTGTGGGGTCGGCGAGACAGCGAGACACCGCGGAACTCAGCCTGGGCACACACACACAAACTCCCAGCCAGGCTGCGGGTGAGTGTGTGTTTCGGGCTGGGTTTCGCTGTGTCTCGCTGTCTCGCAGACGGCCACTGGGCTCACAGAGAGGGAGGGGGGGGGCAGGAGCTCCAAAAAGCCGTTTAGGACAGAGAGTGAATACACAGACTATACAGAGATGCTGTTTGAGAAACCAATGTGAGTTTGGAACATTCGGTGCCTTGCTCAAGGGCAGGTGGTGAACTGGGACATATTTTAGGTCTGGTCGGGGACATGAGGCGCGTTCACACCGCAGTACTTTTCTCACTTTAGTTCCGATATAGTTCCGAAATGTTGCGTTCACACCAAAAAGAGCCGGAACAAAAATTATTTAATGAGAACCTATTCACCCCCTTTTCCGTCCCTGCTAGAGAGCAGGGACTTTCGTGGGAGAAAAAGGTTCCTAAGTCTGATTGGCTGGGCGGATTGCAAACCACGCCCCGTAAAACTCCCAAAAAGTTTTGTGAAGCCGCCATTTTATTATCCTCACATTAGCATTATTAGCATTAGCATTAGCCCAGCGCAGAAACGCAGAGAGACTAACTTATGGCAACACAAAATAAAACATGGGAGCGGTGGAGATGAGGAGGTGTCGGCGTTCTGGCGATTTACTCGGAAGGCTTCAGTAGAAGCTGCTGGGAGTCCCAGCAGCTTCTACTGAAGCCAGTCCCCACCTCCGGGGACTTCCGGCCGGGGACTCCGGGTGGCAGTATACGCCGTGAAGTTGTTTGCGGCCTGCCAGTAAACCCAAAGAAGAAGAAGAAGAAGTGACGTCAGCGGCTTCATTTGCCTAATCCTCCCCCAGGGACTTATTCCGGTGTGAACACGATCTGTACTTAGTTCATGAGAACTAAAGAGTTCTCATGAACTAAGTTCTCATGAACCTTTGTGGGAAAAGTACTGCGGTGTGAATGCGCCTATGAACCGGCGACCCTACAGCTCCCAGTCCAAGCCACTGCAGGTTGATGGTATTAAAAGATAACATGCAAAAGTATAAATGCACAGAATTTGTGATATTGGATAATTAAGTTTACCTGGTTTATTCTTGTAGTGGGGAAAGTCTTCATACTTTTAGGCTGTATTCTAAGTTTGTGTTCCAAAAATAAACGAGGCTTTGGGATACATTACTTTTTTAAAACCATCATTTAATCTCACACTTTTTGCTCATCATTTCGTCACCCTTTCCTTTCTGTTTTCCAGCTCCAGTTGTGAAGAAGAACGAGCCGAAGGACATCCGTGACTTTGACTACACGGCTCGCAGCTGGACGGGAAAATCCCCCAAACAGTTCCTCATCGACTGGGTCCGGAAGAACCTCCCCAAGAGCCCGGCACCCGCCTTCCACAAGGTGCCTGCTGGGAAATACTGGAGGTCCAAGTGAGTGTGTGTGTGTGTGTTTTATTCCTATACACATGGACATTTTGGTGCGTACAAATTCACTTCTATTACCGCTCTCACAACATAAAGGGATGGAAACTTGTGTGTGTGTGTGTGTGTGTGTGTGTGTGTGTGTGTGTGTGTGTGTGTGTGTGTGTGTGTGTGTGTGTGTGTGTGTGTGTGTGTGTGTGTGTGTGTGTGTGTGTGTGTGTGTGTGTGTGTGTGTGTGTGTGTGTGTGTGTGTGTGTGTGTGTGTGTGTGTGTGTGTGTGTGTGTGTGTGTGTGTGTGTGTGTGTGTGTGTGTGTGTGTGTGTGTGTGTGTGTGTGTGTGTGTGTGTGTGTGTGTGTGTGTGTGTGTGTGTGTGTGACTCCTAGACACATGGACATTTAGCTAAATGTTGTTCTAGGGTAGGAAAATGTTCAAAATGATCTCCATGTGTGTAAAAATCCACTTCAATTATCATCTCTCACGACTTGGAAATGGAAATGGACTTATATATTTACTCAAGTTAGACTTAGATATACAACGTTTAAGGTATTTGTACTTTACTTGCGTTTTTTATACGTTTTTGTTTTCTACTCCGCTACATTTCAATGGGACATTTAGCTTTTTTACCCTAACCCCCACACATATCTTATAAAGAGCTATACAATATAAGGGTTTGTTACAGATGAATTGTCCAATTTGTAGCTTTCCAGCTTTTCAATGAGTTGATTGACAGGAAAATAATTGTCATATTAAAGGGGGGGTAGGTAAGTTTGAGAAACCGGCTCGAGATACACTTTTTGTTATATTCCATGGAATGCTCTTAACATCCCGATAGCAATGAATATCTGAAGTGCTTTGACAAAAAATCCATAAAAAAATGTCATCTGTGGAAGCCGTAATACTGTAAAAAGTAAGACCAATCTGTTTAGCCGGGCCGGCTAAACGGATTGGATTGCCGCCCTGTCTGTCAGCCTTCCATCTCGTGCACGCACAAATGTATCTCGTGCCCTCATTGGGCGTGCCGTCATTGGGCGTGCATTGCAGCAGTACTTCAATGACTCGCCAGCAACAGGCGGCCACTTTCACCATGGCAGAGTTAGGTTCAACATCGTCTACTGGTGGCAAAAGAAATAATGTAACGGAGCAAATTAGGAACAAAAACAAAGTGGAAACTAGGAGAATTCAAACCAGAGTCAATATCGGAGTTGCTTTTCAACAATGGCGACTACTGATGGAACACACCTATGGGGGTTATTCCCTATCTTTATTCAAGAGCGTGGTATTTAAATTTGAGAGCATACTTTATGTATTTATTTCCCTCAAACCCTGTCCTCGCACTCAAATAGTGCCTGCTTGCACTTTGCTCTGCTTCTGCTCAAACTGTACGCTTGCACTCAGATATATTGCTGCTTACGGATTTTTTCTGCTCTCAGATTTATTCTCTGCGCGCTCGAAACTTTTGTGCAACAATCCTGTCAAAATCCCTCAACCAATAGGAGGCCAGGTGTCCTTGCGGGTGCGTTCGCTTTACTTATTACAGCGTCCCGTAAGGGCGGTTACTCTTTGGTTTGTCTTTGGTGCGATGACAGGGTTTGAGTGAAGGAAATCAATAAAGTATGCTCTCAAATGTAAATACCACGCTCTTGAATAAAGATAGGGAATAACCCCCAGACACACCGAGTTGAAATCTGACGCCGTGGTCGCTCTTTTTCTCTTGGACAGGTAATTATCTGTTTTGTATGGTTTACAATTCCCCTGAACTATATAGCCAACCTAAGTCATGTGCGCGTTCATGTGTGTTGGAGGAGGTGCTCTGTAAGGAAGTCTGAAGGAAGGGGCGGATTCTTTTCGGCTGTGTACTTTCAAATTTTAGTGCACTCGAGCCGGTTTCTGAAACTTACCTACCCCACCTATAATAACGCCATTTCTCAATATTTTCTACATTTCTAAAATAAAATGGATCGATTAAATATGACATTTGATCCTTTAATTGATAAATTCCTTATAAAAGTAAAGAACATTTTCTGTAACCTTGCAAAATAATCATTATTTAGTGCTATATATACCGTATATTGAAGTATAACATATCCTGCAGTAGTGATATGTTATTGAAGTCAAAGTCAACCCTATTGTCAATCTTTCAGTTTGTGTACAGACAGAGAGATCGAAATACTGTTTCCCACAATCCAGAATACAAAAACTAATATATATAAAATATGTATATACCTATATATACACAATCAACAGACACATGTATACATATGCACACATTAAAACATAAATAAAAGCACAACGATCAATATATACAAAGTAACAGTCACTTCAATGTCTTTGGGAAATGTACATTAGTGAAAGACGGTCCATAGCAACAATGATTTGAGTGTGTGTGGGGGGTGTTAAAGTCCAGTGGGGGCATAATAATGAAAATCATTTTAAAGCCAACAACTACAAATGTCCAACTAGATTTAGAAATATGTTGTATTGATTTGACGTCTCTCTCAGGGTGCGTGTTCAGAGGACGGAGGACATTCTTGAAGTTTGTCCCACGATCCTGACGGAGGACAGCATGCAGGCTCAACATCTGGCCGCCACTCTGGCGCTCTACACCATGGTGAAGGGACAGGTAATACACAGGTGTCCAGTACGACTCACTGAACATTTGATTCCATCAGATGCTTCTTAAATTAAGGCTGTGTAGTCAAAAGTACATTTTCTTATCTGATGACGTTTAGTCGTCTCATTAAGACACTTTTTAAACTCACCAGTGGGGTATTTAAGGACGTATTTTATGTTAACCACAGACCTTATTTCAGGATAACCAAAACACATTCAGGAAACCATTGACTTCCAGACAGGGAAGACAGGAAGTGCTAAAATGCTGACTCATTCCCAGCTTTAAGGACTCATTGCTTTAACATCAGTTAAAAGTATACTTCGGGACAATGGTGGATTTAGCATACAATACATCAAAGACACATTCAGAGCACAACCCTCTAGTTAAGCTAGAGGGTTGTGCTCTGATTTTGTACTTGAGTCAAAGTAGAAGTACTCAGATCTTGTACTTGAGTAAAAGTAGAAGTACTCAGATCTTGTACTTGAGTAAAAGTAGAAGTACTCAGATCTTGTACTTGAGTTAAAGTAGAAGTACTCAGATCTTGTACTTGAGTAAAAGTAGAAGTACTCAGATCTTGTACTTGAGTTAAAGTAGAAGTACTCAGATCTTGTACTTGAGTAAAAGTAGAAGTACTCAGATCTTGTACTTGAGTTAAAGTAGAAGTACTCAGATCTTGTACTTGAGTAAAAGTAGAAGTACTCAGATCTTGTACTTGAGTAAAAGTAGAAGTACTCAGATCTTGTTCTTGAGTAAAAGTAGAAGTACTCAGATCTTGTTCTTAAGTAAAAGTAGAAGTACTCAGATGTTGTAGTTGAGTAAAAGTAGAAGTACTCAGATCTTGTTCTTGAGTAAAAGTACTCAGATATTGTACTTGAGTAAAAGTAGAAGTACTCAGATCTTGTTCTTGAGTAAAAGTACTCAGATCTTGTACTTGAGTAAAAGTAGAAGTACACAGATATTGTACTTGAGTAAAAGTAGAAGTACTCAGATCTTGTTCTTGAGTAAAAGTACTCAGATCTTGTACTTGAGTAAAAGTAGAAGTACTCAGATCTTGTACTTGAGTAAAAGTAGAAGTACTCAGATCTTGTGCTTGAGTAAAAGTAGAAGTACTCAGATCTTGTGCTTGAGTAAAAGTAGAAGTACTCAGATCTTGTACTTGAGTAAAAGTAGAAGTACTCAGATCTTGTACTTGAGTAAAAGTAGAAGTACTCAGATCTTGTACTTGAGTAAAAGTAGAAGTACCAGAGTGTAGGAATACTCTGTTACAGTAAAAGTCCTGCATTCAAAATGTTCCTCAAGTGAAAGTAGAAAAGTATTCTCATCAAAATATAGTGAAAGACAGTAAAAGTAGTCGTTGTGCAGATTGGTCCATTTCAGAATAATATATATGATATGTTTTATAATGATTGATCATGAAAGTGTTCTCAAAGCTGGTGAAGGTGCAGCTAGTCTGAAGGACTTTGTAGACTGCAGGGTAGCTGGTGAAGGTGCAGCTAGTCTGAAGGACTTTGTAGACTGCAGGGTAGCTGGTGACTTTACTCCAGGTGGAATATCCGTTGCTGCTTTCTAACCCACGTTCCCTCTCGTACCCAGTCTGTGCACCAGCTCCTCCCCCCCACCTACAGAGACGTGTGGTTGGAGTGGAGAGACAGCGAGCAGCAGAAACAGGAAGAGAGTCGAACCGCCGCCAACAAACCCAGAGACCAGTTCATCTCCCGCCTGCTGACCCGCCTCAAACAGCAGCAGAACCAGGACCAGGGGCCCGAGGCTGGGTCTGAGGGCCCGTCGGGGGGGGGAGGAGCAGGGGAGGAAGAGCCGGAGGAGTCCTGGGAGAACCTGGCAGGACTGGATATGGAGGAAGGAGGAGGAGGAGGAGGAAGAGGAGAGGTGGAGGATAAGAGCGAGAAGAGAGGGAGGAAGGAAGGAGCTCTGGAGGCGGCGAGGGAGCTTCTAATGAAGCTGAGGAAGTCTCCACTGGCACAGAAACTGAAGGTAAACATATGTGTGTTGTCTTCTCCTGAATGTTTACGTCTCTTGTTTGTTTTTGTTTTATTTTTGATCGCACCTTAAAAAAGGAGTAGCTCTACTCATCTCATTGTACCTGTATACTGACCATAAATGATTATATAATTTAATTTAACATATTAAAGAGCTTTTTAAGAGGCCTTATTCTGCTTTTCTGGGTTTTCCCTTTCCCGTAGTGTGTTATATTGGTTTGTGTGCATGTAAATGGTCTGCAGAGGCTAAAATCCCTCTATTGGCTAGCACTCCCAACACATTGTAGGATAAGGGGGCGGGACATCTCTAAGTGGTTGACCAATCACAACAGAGCCGGCCAGCTAACCAATCAGAGCAGACTGGGCTCTGGTTTCAGACAGAGGGTGAAAAGAGGTGTTGCTTAGTTTTGATAATTATACAGTTATTATGTGATCTAGTGTTCCTTAAAACACATGGTGGAAAAAAAAACATATACATGAACCCTAGAGATGGCAAAAGTACACACATGCTTTACTCAAGTAGAAGTACAGATACTCGTGTTTAAAAATACTCTGGTGAAAGTAGAAGTACTGACTAAACTTCTTTACTCAAGTCAAAGTAAAGAGGCTTTGAAGTGTACTTCAGTAAAAAGTACCCATAACTAGCAGCTGCTTTAAAGAGTACCTGACCTCCCTTTATATCAATAGAACAATAATGTCATTGTTAGCTAATGAATGTTTCCATGCTGAACAACGGCAACATGACAACGTTTCCATTGGTCCCTCTTCTTTAGAGAAGACCAGGAAATGATGGATACACGGATCGTGTTCAAATCAATAGGCACGCAATGACTCTAAAGAATAATGATCACGCCACCAAACACACATTCAGACTAAAGGAACCAGCTGTTTGGGAAATGAGAGAAGTAGAAAGTACAGGTATTTGGGTTCAACATGTAAGAAGTAGAAAGTACAGGTATTTGGGTTCAACATGTAAGAAGTAGAAAGTACAGGTATTTGGGTTCAACATGTAAGAAGTAGAAAGTACAGGTATTTGTGTTCAACATGTAAGAAGTAGAAAGTACAGATATTTGAGTTCAACATGTAAGAAGTAGAAAGTACAGGTATTTGGGTTCAACATGTAAGAAGTAGAAAGTACAGGTATTTGAGTTCAACATGTAAGAAGTAGAAAGTACAGGTATTTGGGTTCAACATGTAAGAAGTAGAAAGTACAGGTATTTGGGTTCAACATGTAAGAAGTAGAAAGTACAGGTATTTGGGTTCAACATGTAAGAAGTAGAAAGTACAGGTATTTGAGTTCAACATGTAAGAAGTAGAAAGTACAGGTATTTGGGTTCAACATGTAAGAAGTAGAAAGTACAGGTATTTGGGTTCAACATGTAAGAAGTAGAAAGTACAGGTATTTGAGTTCAACATGTAAGAAGTAGAAAGTACAGGTATTTGGGTTCAACATGTAAGAAGTAGAAAGTACAGATATTTGGGTTCAACATGTAAGAAGTAGAAAGTACAGGTATTTGAGTTCAACATGTAAGAAGTAGAAAGTACAGGTATTTGTGTTCAACATGTAAGAAGTAGAAAGTACAGATATTTGGGTTCAACATGTAAGAAGTAGAAAGTACAGATATTTGGGTTCAACATGTAAGAAGTAGAAAGTACAGATATTTGGGTTCAACATGTGAGAAGTAGAAAGTACAGGTATTTGAGTTCAACATGTAAGAAGTAGAAAGTACAGGTATTTGAGTTCAACATGTAAGAAGTAGAAAGTACAGGTATTTGGGTTCAACATGTAAGAAGTAGAAAGTACAGGTATTTGTGTTCAACATGTAAGAAGTAGAAAGTACAGGTATTTGTGTTCAACATGTAAGAAGTAGAAAGTACAGATATTTGGGTTCAACATGTAAGAAGTAGAAAGTACAGGTATTTGAGTTCAACATGTAAGAAGTAGAAAGTACAGGTATTTGAGTTCAACATGTAAGAAGTAGAAAGTACAGGTATTTGTGTTCAACATGTAAGAAGTAGAAAGTACAGATATTTGGGTTCAACATGTAAGAAGTAGAAAGTACAGATATTTGGGTTCAACATGTAAGAAGTAGAAAGTACAGGTATTTGAGTTCAACATGTAAGAAGTAGAAAGTACAGGTATTTGGGTTCAACATGTAAGAAGTAGAAAGTACAGGTATTTGGGTTCAACATGTAAGAAGTAGAAAGTACAGGTATTTGGGTTCAACATGTAAGAAGTAGAAAGTACAGGTATTTGAGTTCAACATGTAAGAAGTAGAAAGTACAGGTATTTGGGTTCAACATGTAAGAAGTAGAAAGTACAGGTATTTGGGTTCAACATGTAAGAAGTAGAAAGTACAGGTATTTGTGTTCAACATGTAAGAAGTAGAAAGTACAGATATTTGGGTTCAACATGTAAGAAGTAGAAAGTACAGGTATTTGAGTTCAACATGTAAGAAGTAGAAAGTACAGGTATTTGAGTTCAACATGTAAGAAGTAGAAAGTACAGGTATTTGTGTTCAACATGTAAGAAGTAGAAAGTACAGATATTTGGGTTCAACATGTAAGAAGTAGAAAGTACAGATATTTGGGTTCAACATGTGAGAAGTAGAAAGTACAGGTATTTGAGTTCAACATGTAAGAAGTAGAAAGTACAGGTATTTGGGTTCAACATGTAAGAAGTAGAAAGTACAGGTATTTGGGTTCAACATGTAAGAAGTAGAAAGTACAGGTATTTGGGTTCAACATGTAAGAAGTAGAAAGTACAGGTATTTGAGTTCAACATGTAAGAAGTAGAAAGTACAGGTATTTGGGTTCAACATGTAAGAAGTAGAAAGTACAGGTATTTGGGTTCAACATGTAAGAAGTAGAAAGTACAGGTATTTGAGTTCAACATGTAAGAAGTAGAAAGTACAGGTATTTGGGTTCAACATGTAAGAAGTAGAAAGTACAGGTATTTGGGTTCAACATGTAAGAAGTAGAAAGTTCAGGTATTTGGGTTCAACATGTAAGAAGTAGAAAGTACAGATATTTGGGTTCAACATGTAAGAAGTAGAAAGTACAGGTATTTGAGTTCAACATGTAAGAAGTAGAAAGTACAGGTATTTGGGTTCAACATGTAAGAAGTAGAAAGTACAGATATTTGGGTTCAACATGTGAGAAGTAGAAAGTACAGGTATTTGAGTTCAACATGTAAGAAGTAGAAAGTACAGGTATTTGAGTTCAACATGTAAGAAGTAGAAAGTACAGGTATTTGGGTTCAACATGTAAGAAGTAGAAAGTACAGGTATTTGTGTTCAACATGTAAGAAGTAGAAAGTACAGATATTTGGGTTCAACATGTGAGAAGTAGAAAGTACAGGTATTTGAGTTCAACATGTAAGAAGTAGAAAGTACAGGTATTTGAGTTCAACATGTAAGAAGTAGAAAGTACAGGTATTTGAGTTCAACATGTAAGAAGTAGAAAGTACAGGTATTTGGGTTCAACATGTAAGAAGTAGAAAGTACAGGTATTTGGGTTCAACATGTACGAAGTAGAAAGTACAGGTATTTGGGTTCAACATGTAAGAAGTAGAAAGTACAGGTATCTGTGTTCAACATGTAAGAAGTAGAAAGTACAGGTATTTGAGTTCAACATGTAAGAAGTAGAAAGTACAGGTATTTGGGTTCAACATGTAAGAAGTAGAAAGTACAGGTATTTGAGTTCAACATGTAAGAAGTAGAAAGTACAGGTATTTGAGTTCAACATGTAAGAAGTAGAAAGTACAGGTATTTGAGTTCAACATGTAAGAAGTAGAAAGTACAGGTATTTGGGTTCAACATGTAAGAAGTAGAAAGTACAGGTATTTGGGTTCAACATGTACGAAGTAGAAAGTACAGGTATTTGGGTTCAACATGTAAGAAGTAGAAAGTACAGGTATCTGTGTTCAACATGTAAGAAGTAGAAAGTACAGGTATTTGGGTTCAACATGTAAGAAGTAGAAAGTACAGGTATTTGAGTTCAACATGTAAGAAGTAGAAAGTACAGGTATTTGTGTTCAACATGTAAGAAGTAGAAAGTACAGGTATTTGTGTTCAACATGTAAGAAGTAGAAAGTACAGGTATTTGGGTTCAACATGTAAGAAGTAGAAAGTACAGGTATTTGAGTTCAACGTGTAAGAAGTCAAAGTAAAAAGTCGTCAGAAAAATAAGTAGTGGAGTAAAGTACTGATACCAGAAACATGTACTTAAGTACAGTAACAAAGTATTTTTACTTCCCACCTCTGCTGAACCCAGAGAAAATGATCTGAAATGTAAAACATGCATAAACTAAACACATGTAATTTGTTAAATGTGTTTCCAGTTGGAGAGGGAGCAGCTTCCTGTGTTCCAGCACCGGCACCGCGTCCTGGAGGCTCTGCAGCGCCACCCGGTGGTGGTGGTGGCTGGAGAGACAGGAAGTGGGAAGAGCACTCAGATCCCTCAGTTCCTATTGGAGGAGCTTCTGATTGGCTGCCCGGCGGCTCGACCCGTCAACATCGTGGTGACGCAGCCGCGCAGGATCTCTGCCATGAGCCTCGCCTGCAGGGTCAACCAGGAGCAGGGCTGTGAGGACGCGCCGGGGTCAAAGGTCAGGAGGGAGTTATTTAACTAAACTTAAACTAAATTAACTAATGTGCATTTAAAAAAAGAGGAATAGTTTCGGCGAAGACCAAAAGGTACCATGGGGTCATAGAAAACCATTATGTGGTCCTAATCCTGTTCTGAAGTACTCAGATCTTGTACTTGAGTAAAAGTAGAAGTACTCAGATCTTGTACTTCAGTAAAAGTAGAAGTACTCAGATCTTGTACTTGAGTAAAAGTAGAAGTACTCAGATCTTGTTCTTGAGTAAAAGTAGAAGTACTCAGATCTTGTACTTGAGTAAAAGTAGAAGTACTCAGATCTTGTGCTTGAGTAAAAGTAGAAGTACTCAGATCTTGTACTTGAGTAAAAGTAGAAGTACTCAGATCTTGTACTTCAGTGAAAGGAGAAGTGCTCAGATCTTGTACTTGAGTAAAAGTAGAAGTACCAGAGTGTACAGTAGGAATACTATGTTACAAGTAAAAGTACCATAATAAGTACCTCAAAATTGTACTCAAGCACAGTACTTGAGTAAATCTACTTAGTTACTTGGCTCTAATGAATCTGTTTTAATGTTGTCATGTCTCCAGTCGTCGCTGTGTGGGTATCAGATCCGGATGGAGAACAGGTCGGGGGAGGGGACCCGCCTCCTGTACTGCACCACAGGGGTCCTGCTGAGGAAACTGCAGCACGACTCACACCTTAGCTCCCTCACACACATCATCGTGGACGAGGTACACACACTTACTATGAGACAGTTTTAAAAAGAGACCCCTCGGACCTCCGATGCATGTGATGGGTTTTCTTAAATGACGTTTAACAAATATTCTTTTGTGGATGTTTTAGTGTATTTGCTAGTTTTGACCTCTCATTACAAACACTAACGTTAACGCTAACGCTAGCCTTTTGCTATCATCTAATCCCTAACTATCCAGAAAATCAATTATATTAAAACCTTATTTTATCTTCTTAACTATAATTCCCTGGTACACCTGTTCCCCCCCCCCCCCCCCCAAGGTGCACGAGCGCAGCGTGCAGTCGGACTTCCTGCTGACCATCCTGAAGGACGTGGTGATGAAGCGTTCGGACCTGAAACTGATCCTGATGAGCGCCACGGTCGACTGCCAAAAGTTCTCCTCGTACTTCAACCGCTGCCCCGTCATCAGCATCCCCGGGAGGACCTTCCCCGTGGAGGTGAGGGGGGGGTTCACTTTCTATGACTTAGATAGTCGGGTTTAAAGGTCACCTATTATGCAAAATGCACTTCTTCATGTCTCTTCTACATCAACATGTGTCCCCTCTTCTCCATGTCTCTTCTACATCAACATGTGTCCTCTCTTCTTCATGTCTCTTCTACATCAACATGTGTCCCCTCTTCTTCATGTCTCTTCTACATCAACATGTGTCCCCTCTTCTTCATGTCTCTTCTACATCAACATGTGTCCCCTCTTCTTCATGTCTCTTCTACATCAACATGTGTCCCCTCTTCTTCATGTCTCTTCTACATCAACATGTGTCCCCTCTTCTTCATGTCTCCTCTACATCAACATGTGTCCCCTCTTCTTCATGTCTCTTCCACATCAACATGTGTCCCCTCTTCTTCATGTCTCTTCTACATCAACATGTGTCCCCTCTTCTTCGTGTCTCTTCTACATCAACATGTGTCCCCTCTTCTTCATGTCTCTTCTACATCAACATGTGTTCCCTCTTCTTCATGTCTCTTCTACATCAACATGTGTCCCCTCTTCTTCATGTCTCTTCTACATCAACATGTGTCCCCTCTTCTTCATGTCTCTTCTTCATCAACATGTGTCCCCTCTTCTTCATGTCTCTTCTACATCAACATGTGTCCCCTCTTCTTCATGACTCTTCTACATCAACATGTGTCCCCTCTTCTTCATGTCTCTTCTACATCAACATGTGTCCCCTCTTCGTCATGTCTCTTCTACATCAACATGTGTCCCCTCTTCTTCATGTCTCTTCTACATCAACATGTGTCCCCTCTGTGGAAAGAGACTGAAAGTTTCAGGAACAAAGATTCTCTCTCTTTTTGATCCATTTCTATAAAAACCTGTCTGAAAATGAGCTGATCAGATTTTGGCCACTTTATGATGTCATAACGATGTTTTGTCTTGTGTAACCATTAGCCAATCAGCAACCAAGGTAACCCCCCCCCCCCCCCCTTATCACCTGAATCTCCTCCTAGAGCACCATTGAGTTCTTTGTAACCAAATGTCTCTCAGAGGGGCGTGGGGAGGGGCTCCTTATTTTCATCTAAAGTCACAGACAGAGAATCAGCACTTTGGAAACAGGGCTGAAACAGAGGGGATTATGGGTAATGCTGCAATGATCTGTTTGGTGTTTCAGCCAATCAGAGACAGGCTCTGTATATATCTGAGACCTGTGATATATTGATGAAAAACAGAATAATAGGGACCTTTAAAGTTGAAATAACAGAGATATCTATAGAGCTGAGCCACAGATCAGATGCACGCTGAAGGCTCTTTGAGCAGCTCTCACTGATCCTGCTGTTATGTTAAAGGTTTGTTGTTTGTTGTTCATGTGTTGTGTCTTGATATGTGTCTGTTGATGTTACACATGGAGCTGCTAGGATGCAAGTCACATTTCCGACTTGATCTGACCATTAAAGTATTATCGTATCTTATCGTATCGAACAAGAGATAAGGCACGTCTGGTTTTTAATGTAGTCCTATCAGAGTATTTTTTGTTTACGATTAGACTACGAAGGGCTCGAGCTGCCAATACAATACAAACGATTGAACTTAGCACCTGTAACATTTAAATGGGATTATTAAAATATTACTGAATCTGATGTGAAAAGAAGTAATCGTCCATTAAGGAAATACTGATCGTTGAGGCTTTAATTTCTCTATTTATTTTTTTGTTGTAAATGAATTTTTTTTAACTTAGTTTTTATCTCAGATTCAGTTTCATTAAACACTGCAGGGTTTCCGCTAGGATTTTTTCTTGCCGGTCAAATGTCCGGAAATAATTTATTTTACCGGTCAAACTCGAAACTTACCGGTCATGTTTCAATAATAATAAGAATTGTGTAGCAGAGTTTCCGTTAGCAGGTAATTACCGGACTATGACCGGATATGCTGATGTTTAAAACAGCCGGTCAGTATCCAGCTCGCTACACAGTGGGCGGGGCTTCAGGTGATCATGCAGAGCTGTGTGTCTCGGTCTGACTCAGCAGTTGATCTGATCCCTCTCTCTCGTCCGGTTACACTTCACTTACGTTTATGTCCATATCGCTCAGATCCAGCTCTCCTGATCTGCCTTTATAGGGAGCACCGATCAAACTATTAAGAGTGAATATCGGCCGATAATGACCGGCGGCCGATCGATCGGAGCATCCCTAATTATTACCGGACATTTTGACCGGCAGGTTTTTCATTTACCGGTTTTTAATGTTACCAGCTAAAAAAACGGTAATTACCGGCTAACGGAAACCCTGATACATACATGTTGACATTTTGGTCAACAGTTTTTCCATTTTCATTTAGCTGTATCTACATAGCCAACATAGCTCTCTGTCTACCGGGCCATTTTCCTTCCGACCCTCACCTGTGGTCATGAAGGATGGGTCATGACCAAAAGAACGAGATCGCGGATACAAGCGGCCGAGATGGGTTTTCTCCGCAGGGTGGCTGGCGTCTCCCTTAGGGATAAGGTGAGAAGTTCAGTCATCCGGGAGGGACTCGGAGTTGAGCCGCTCCTCCTTCGCGTCGAAAGGAGCCAGTTGAGGTGGTTCGGGCACCTAGTTAGGATGCCACCTGGGCGCCTCCCTAGGGAGGTGTTCCAGGCACGTCCAGCTGGGAGGAGACCGAGGGGTAGACCTAGGACCAGGTGGAGGGATTATATCTCTTCGCTGGCCTGGGAGCGCCTTGGGATCCCCCAGTCAGAGCTGGTTGATGAGGGGAAAGGAACGTTTGGGGCTCTCTGCTGGAACTGATACCCCCGAGACTCGACCACGGATAAGCGGGAGAAGATGGATGGATGGATGGATGGATGGATGGATGGATACATAGCCAAGATGAGAAAAAGAAAAAGTACAAAATGAGATCAATACAAATAATAATAAATTAGACATATGAAAAGATAAATACATACAAATAATAATAAAATAAAACTGTGTGTGTGTGTGTGTGTGTGTGTGTGTGTGTGTGTGTGTGTGTGTGTGTGTGTGTGTGTGTGTGTGTGTGTGTGTGTGTGTGTGTGTGTGTGTGTGTGTGTGTGTGTGTGTGTGTGTGTGTGTGTGTGTGTGTGTGTGTGTGTGTGTGTGTGTGTGTGTGTGTGTGTGTGTGTGTGTGTGTGTGTGTGTGTAGTTGTGTGTGTGCTAAGGTGCAGGTCAGAGCCATTCAATACGCTTTGATCAGGAGGTTAAAGACCCTGAAGTGGTTCGAAAGATGTGGAGAAATCAGAATGAACTTACTGGATCAGCGAAGTTGTGGCGTGACTCCATCTTTTGCGAACCGAAGGACATTTTTAACATCTTGGTTTCGTCTCCAGGTGTCTCACTTAGAGGACATAGTGGAGGAGACCGGCTACCTTCTGGAAAAAGACTCGGAGTACACTCAGAAGATCCTTGAAGACGAGGAGGAGGTGAACATCT
The DNA here is from genome assembly GCA_028583405.1 of Pogonophryne albipinna. Classification (NCBI taxonomy): domain Eukaryota; kingdom Metazoa; phylum Chordata; class Actinopteri; order Perciformes; family Artedidraconidae; genus Pogonophryne; species Pogonophryne albipinna. The sequence goes on from JAPTMU010000171.1 coordinate 184,220, forward strand.
CCTTCAGTCAGAAAGGAGGGAAGACGTCTCAGCACCAGGTAGAGTCTGCTTGTATACACTTTTATACACAATACACTGTTTTCACAATAACTTTATACCGGCACAAATACATGGAAATATATTTCATATATACATCTTTATTTATTTATATAGCACATTTAATCTCTCTGATCTTGTACTTGAGTAAAAGTAGAAGTACTCAGATCTTGTACTTGAGTAAAAGTAGAAGTACTCTGATCTTGTACTTGAGTAAAAGTAGAAGTACTCTGATCTTGTACTTGCGTAAAAGTAGAAGTACTCAGATCTTGTACTTGAGTAAAAGTAGAAGTACTCAGATCTTGTACTTGAGTTAAAGTAGAAGTACTCAGATCTTGTACTTGAGTAAAAGGAGAAGTACTCAGATCTTTTACTTGAGTACAAGTAGAAGTACTCAGGTCTTGTACTTGAGTAAAAGTAGAAGTACTCAGGTCTTGTACTTGAGTAAAAGTAGAAGTACTCAGATCTTGTACTTGAGTAAAAGTAGAAGTACTCGGGTCCTGTACTCGAGTAAAAGTAGAAGTACTCAGATCTTGTACTTGAGTTAAAGTAGAAGTACTCAGATCTTGTACTTAAGTAAAAGTAGAAGTACTCAGGTCTTGTACTTGAGTAAAAGTAGAAGTACTCAGATCTTGTACTTGAGTAAAAGTAGAAGTACTCTGATCTTGTACTTGCGTAAAAGTAGAAGTACTCAGATCTTGTACTTGAGTAAAAGTAGAAGTACTCAGGTCTTGTACTTGAGTAAAAGTAGAAGTACTCAGATCTTGTACTTGAGTAAAAGTAGAAGTACTCAGGTCCTGTACTCGAGTAAAAGTAGAAGTACTCAGATCTTGTACTTGAGTTAAAGTAGAAGTACTCAGATCTTATACTTAAGTAAAAGTAGAAGTACTCAGGTCTTGTACTTGAGTAAAAGTAGAAGTACTCAGATCTTGTACTTGAGTAAAAGTAGAAGTACTCGGGTCCTGTACTCGAGTAAAAGTAGAAGTACTCAGATCTTGTACTTGAGTTAAAGTAGAAGTACTCAGATCTTGTACTTAAGTAAAAGTAGAAGTACTCAGGTCTTGTACTTGAGTAAAAGTAGAAGTACTCAGATCTTGTACTTGAGTAAAAGTAGAAGTACTCTGATCTTGTACTTGCGTAAAAGTAGAAGTACTCAGATCTTGTACTTGAGTAAAAGTAGAAGTACTCAGATCTTGTACTTGAGTAAAAGTAGAAGTACTCAGATCTTGTACTTGAGTAAAAGTAGAAGTACTCAGGTCCTGTACTCGAGTAAAAGTAGAAGTACTCAGATCTTGTACTTGAGTTAAAGTAGAAGTACTCAGATCTTATACTTAAGTAAAAGTAGAAGTACTCAGGTCTTGTACTTGAGTAAAAGTAGAAGTACTCAGATCTTGTACTTGAGTAAAAGTAGAAGTACTCGGGTCCTGTACTCGAGTAAAAGTAGAAGTACTCAGATCTTGTACTTGAGTTAAAGTAGAAGTACTCAGATCTTGTACTTAAGTAAAAGTAGAAGTACTCAGGTCTTGTACTTGAGTAAAAGTAGAAGTACTCAGATCTTTTACTTGAGTACAAGTAGAAGTACTCAGGTCTTGTACTTGAGTAAAAGTAGAAGTACTCAGATCTTGTACTTGAGTAAAAGTAGAAGTACTCTGATCTTGTACTTGCGTAAAAGTAGAAGTACTCAGATCTTGTACTTGAGTAAAAGTAGAAGTACTCAGATCTTGTACTTGAGTAAAAGTAGAAGTACTCAGATCTTGTACTTGAGTAAAAGTAGAAGTACTCAGGTCCTGTACTCGAGTAAAAGTAGAAGTACTCAGATCTTGTACTTGAGTTAAAGTAGAAGTACTCAGATCTTATACTTAAGTAAAAGTAGAAGTACTCAGGTCTTGTACTTGAGTAAAAGTAGAAGTACTCAGATCTTGTACTTGAGTAAAAGTAGAAGTACTCGGGTCCTGTACTCGAGTAAAAGTAGAAGTACTCAGATCTTGTACTTGAGTAAAAGTAGAAGTACTCAGATCTTGTACTTGAGTAAAAGTAGAAGTACCAGAGTGTAGGAATACTCTGTTACAGTAAAAGTCCTGCATTCAAAATGTTCCTCAAGTGAAAGTAGAAAAGTATTCTCATCAAAATATAGTGAAAGACAGTGAAAGTAGTCGTTGTGCAGATTGGTCCATTTCAGAATAATATATATGATATGTTTTATAATGATTGATCGTGTGTGTGTGTGTGTGTGTGTGTGTGTGTGTGTGTGTGTGTGTGTGTGTGTGTGTGTGTGTGTGTGTGTGTGTGTGTGTGTGTGTGTGTGTGTGTGTGTGTGTGTGTGTGTGTGTGTGTGTGTGTGTGTGTGTGTGTGTGTGTGTGTGTGTGTGTGTGTGTGTGTGTGTGTGTGGTGTGTGTGTGTGTGTGTGTGTGTGTGTGTGTGTGTGTGTGTGTGTGTGTGTGTGTGTGTGTGTGTGTGTGTGTGTGTGTGTGTGTGTGTCCTCTCTGCCTCCAGGAGTTCATATTGAGCCCCTCCTCAGGCTGGGATCTGGGTCCTGATCTGGATCACTTCAGCAGTCGCACCCGGCAGGTTCTGCAGTACATGAACCCCAACAAGATCAACATGGACCTGCTGGTGGACCTCATCGCATATCTGGGTACCAATCATCATCACTTTACCATCAATAGTACACATTAATGCATGTTTATGGTTGTGGGAAGCATTTTGTGCAGCCTTTAAAAAGTACACATTTCAGTTACTTGTCGTATTTTCTTTTCATGCAACTGCAACTTATTTTTTTACGACTTTATTTGCTTTGATAATTAAGAACTTTGCATACAAAAAATTGTTTAAAAGATATGATGTTTTGTTATGAATTAAACTAGCCAACAGTTGTCAATAGACAGCTTTTATAAACATATCCAGAGATGTGAAAAGTACACACATCCTTTACTCAAGTAGAAGTACAGATACTCGTGTTTAAAAATACTCTGGTGAAAGTAGAAGTACTGACTAAACTTCTTTACTCAAGTCAAAGTAAAGAGGCTTTGAAATGTACTTCAGTAAAAAGTACCCATAACTAGCAGCTGCTTTAAAGAGTACCTGACCTCCCTTTATATTAATAGAACAAGGTATTTGGGTTCAACATGTGAGAAGTAGAAAGTACAGGTATTTGGGTTCAACATGTGAGAAGTAGAAAGTACAGGTATTTGTGTAGACTGCGTGAGGCAAATGGTGGTCACACCAGATACTGACTGGTTTTCGGACCCCCCCAGACCCCCCCAATAAAGCCAAACTGCACGTTTCAGAGTGGCCTTTTATTGTGGCCAGCCTAAAGCACACCTGTGCAATAATCATGCTGTCTAATCAGCATCTTGATATGCCACACCTGTGAGGTGGGATGGATTTTCTCGGCAAAGGAGAAGTGCTCACTATCACAGATTCTTTCAGATTTGTGAACAATATTTGAGAGAAATTGTTATTTTGTGTTTATAGAAAATGTTTTAGATCTTTGAGTTCATCTCATGAGAAATGAGAGCAAAAACAAAAGTGTTGCATTTATATTTTTGTTCAGTGTAAGTTCAGTAACGAAATATTTGTACTTCCCACCTCTGAACATTTATAAATGTTAAATATCTGTAATTCTTTGTGCTCTTACAGATAAGTCCCCTCAGTTTGCAGAGATGGATGGAGCGGTGCTCGTGTTCCTCCCGGGTCTCGCTCACATCCAGCAGCTGTTCGACCTGCTGACCTCCGACAAGAGGTTCAGGGACAAGAACAGGTGACACGCACACACACACACACACACACACACACACATATACCATGTGTACATTCACTTCAGGGGACATTACATTGACTTACATGCATTTCCTGGAGACTTACCCTAACCTTAACCCTAACCCTAACCCTAACCCTAACCTTAACCTAAACCTAAACCTAACCAAGTCTTCACACTAAAATCAATGATTCCCCTTATGGGGACCTCCATTTTGTCCCCATAAGGGAGGCGAGTCCCCACACGTGACTGTGTAAACAGATTTAGGTCCCCACGAGTATAGTAATGCTAGGACACACACACATATATCCCTGATTACACTTACTTACTTTAACCTAAGTAACATTTTTAATGCATGCCTTGAAGTGAAGAATCTGATTACTTCTTCTCTGTCTCCAGGTTCAAGATCGTCGCTCTGCACTCGACTCTCTCCTCTAAAGACCAGGCTGCTGCCTTCACAGTGCCCCCTGCTGGAGTCAGAAAGGTACTACATGCTATATATCATTGATAAGAAGGAAAATACAACAATAAAGGTAATATAGATAACCCTTTATTGGTAAAATAATTTGAGGGAATGAATGCTTTGTGTCTCTTTAGATTGTGTTGTCGACGAACATTGCGGAAACAGGCGTCACCATTCCTGACGTCGTGTTTGTTATCGACACCGGAAAGACTAAAGAAAACAAGTAAGCAAACCAATAAATTACATATTAAAGTATCGATGGATTATTATCTTCTTTCATTAAGTCATGGCTCATTTCAACATGTGTTCCCCTGTCTCTTGATTTAAATGAAAGCCTCTGAAAGCAGATAATGCAGAAAAAGAAGTGTCCTAATGTCTGTCATTAAAGGAGAGTAATGATAGTGAAACTGTGGCTTAGTGGTTAGTGTGCTGGACTTCGAATCAGGGGATAGCAATTCAAGTCCCACTGCAGAGCATGTCGTTGTGTCCTGGGCAAGACACTTCACCCCAAATGTCTCCTGTGGGGATTGTCCACAGTACACAGTAAGTCACTTTGGATAAAAGCGTCTAACAAGTAACATGTAATGAAACATGTCTAAAAAAACAAAGATATTTTCTTTAGCTAAATATCATCTTTTTGGGGCTGCTGTGCTAAAGCATGCTCAAATCTTCAAATAACTTCACACCTAAAAGCTAAAAAGTGCTGCTTCATTGTACTTAAAGGTGTTAACTGAAGAATGACATGAAGGGAAAGTCAGTGGATCAACAAGGTCCTAATCTAAGGACAATAGAAATCTGAAATAAATGTCTATTAATCGGGATTGCAGTAATATTAAATAAGACCTTTTCAGGTTCATAATAGTATTTTGTGTCTCAACTGTGACATGTTCCTATGCTTTAAAGTTCAAAAAGATCTTTATTTTAGCCTTTACCTGCAGAAACACCGATATAACAAACTAAAGGAAAGGCAAAACCACAAAAAAGCATAGTAGAGCCCCTTTAAAAACATCACTCAAGTGTAACTCTTATTTCCTGTGTGGCGTTCAGGTACCATGAGAGCAGTCAGATGAGTTTCCCTGGTGGAAACGTTTGTCTCTAAAGCCAGCGCCCTCCAGAGGCAGGGCCGAGCGGGACGCGTCCGCAACGGATTCTGCTTCAGACTCTACCCCAAGTTCAGGTGAGGAAACACTAAATAGTTGAACAACAAAGCGGGAAAACTAAGGATTTTGTTGGGTAAAATACTGAACGTCCTCTTCCAACATCAGAGTAGCATGCTAACAAAGGTATCCCAGCTGTAGCTTGTGAACAGGACAGGATGTGTGATTACCTAGAAGAGCATCAGGACTGTTTGAGGCAGATGATAGCTATGTGATTAACATGATGATTCAGCCTCTATGGAGATAGACATCAAGCATGCTCATTTCTGACGTGGAGCTAATCTGAAGTAAACATTGAATACTGCTTTCTATTCCTCCATCTTGTGACTGTGTGACTCCCTCTCTTGGATATCAGCATGTGAAGGACTCTGCTTTGTGTCTCAGGTTTGACTCCTTCATGGATTACTCGATTCCAGAAATTCTGAGGGTCCCACTGGAGGAGCTCTGCCTGCATATCATGGTATTTAAAACCTCTTTAAAGTAGAGACACTACATACTGATATACACCTGAACATCAGCAGGAGAGGACTCTTTAAAGTAGAGACACTACATACTGATATACACCTGAACATCAGCAGGAGAGGACTCTTTAAAGTAGAGACACTACATACTGATATACACCTGAACATCAGCAGGAGAGGACTCTTTAAAGTAGAGACACTACATACTGATATACACCTGAACATCAGCAGGAGAGGACTCTTTAAAGTAGAGAAACTACATACTGATATACACCCTGAACATCAGCAGAAGAGGACTCTTTAAAGTAGAGACACTACATACTGATATACACCTGAACATCAGCAGGAGAGGACTCTTAAAGTATAGACACTACATACTGATATACACCTGAACATCAGCAGGAGAGGACTCTTTAAAGTAGAGACACTACATACTGATATACACCTGAACATCAGCAGGAGAGGACTCTTTAAAGTAGAGACACTACATACTGATATACACCTGAACATCAGCAGGAGAGGGACTGTTTAAAGTAAGAGACACTACATACTGATATACACCTGAACATCAGCAGGAGAGGACTCTTTAAAGTAGAGACACTACATACTGATATACACCTGAACTCAGCAGGAGAGGACTCTTTAAAGTAGAGGACACTACATACTGATATACACCTGAACATCAGCAGGAGAGGACTCTTTAAAGTAGAGAAACTACATACTGATATACACCTGAACATCAGCAGGAGAGGACTCTTTAAAGTAGAGACACTACATACTGATATACACCTGAACATCAGCAGGAGAGGGACTCTTTAAAGTAGAGACACTACATACTGATATACACCTGAACATCAGCAGGAGAGGACTCTTTAAAGTAGAGACACTACATACTGATATACACCTGAACATCAGCAGGAGAGGACTCTTTAAAGTAGAGACACTACATACTGATATACACCTGAACATCAGCAGGAGAGGACTCTTTAAAGTAGAGACACTACATACTGATATACACCTGAACATCAGCAGGAGAGGACTCTTTAAAGTAGAGACACTACATACTGATATACACCTGAACATCAGCAGGAGAGGACTCTTTAAAGTAGAGAAACTACATACTGATATACACCTGAACATCAGCAGAAGAGGACTCTTTTAAAGTAGAGACACTACATACTGATATACACCTGAACATCAGCAGGAGAGGACTCTTTAAAGTAGAGACACTACATACTGATATACACCTGAACATCAGCAGGAGAGGACTCTTTAAAGTAGAGACACTACATACTGATATACACCTGAACATCAGCAGGAGAGGACTCTTTAAAGTAGAGACACTACATACTGATATACACCTGAACATCAGCAGGAGAGGACTTGTTTTAAAGTAGAGACACTACATACTGATATACACCTGAACATCAGCAGGAGAGGACTCTTTAAAGTAGAGACACTACATACTGATATACACCTGTAACATCAAGCAGGAGAGGACTCTTTAAAGTAGAGACACTACATACTGATATACACCTGAACATCAGCAGGAGAGGACTCTTTAAAGTAGAGGAAACTACATACTGATATACGACCTGAACATCAGCAGGAGAGGACTCTTTAAAGTAGAGACACTACATACTGATATACACCTGAACATCAGCAGGAGAGGACTCGTTAAAGTAGAGGACACTACATACTGATATACACCTGAACATCAGCAGGAGAGGACTCTTTAAAGTAGAGACACTACATACTGATATACACCTGAACATCAGCAGGAGAGGACTCTTAAAGTAGAGACACTACATACTGATATACACCTGAACATCCGCAGGAGAGGACTCTTTAAAGTAGAGACACTACATACTGATATACACCCTGAACATCAGCAGGAGAGGGACTCTTTAAAGTAGAGACCACTACATACTAGATTATTACACCTGAACATCAGCAGGAGAGGACTCTTTAAAGTAGAGACACTACATACTGATATACACCTGAACATCAGCAGGAGAGGACTCTTTAAAGTAGAGACACTACATACTGATATACACCTGAACATCAGCAGGAGAGGACTCTTTAAAGTAGAGACACTACATACTGATATACACCTGAACATCAGCAGGAGAGGACTCTTTAAAGTAGAGACACTACATACTGATATAGCACCTGAACATCAGCAGGAGAGGACTCTTTAAAGTAGAGACACTACATACTGAGATACACCTGAACATCAGCAGGAGAGGACTCTTTAAAGTAGTAGACACTACATACTGATATACACCTGAACATCAGCAGGAGAGGACTCTTTAAGATAGAGACACTACATACTGATATACACCTGAACATCAGCAGGAGAGGACTCTTTAAAGTACGAGACACTACATACTGATATATACACCTGAACATCAGCAGAGAGGACTCTTTAAAGTATAGACACTACATACTGATATACACCTGAACATCAGCAGGAGAGGACTCTTTAAAGTAGAGACACTACATACTGATATACACCTGAACATCAGCAGGAGAGGACTCTTTAAAGTAGAGACACTACATACTGATATACACCTGAACATCAGCAAGGAGAGGACATCTTTAAAGTAGAGACACTACATACTGATATACACCTGAACATCAGGCAGGAGAGGACTCTTTAAAGTAGAGACACTACATACTGATATACACCTGAACATCAGCAGGAGAGGGACTCTTTAAAGTAGAGACACTACATACTGATATACACCTGAACATCAGCAGGAGAGGACTCTTTAAAGTAGAGACACTACATACTGATATACACCTGAACAATCAGCAGGAGAGGACTCTTTAAAGTAGAGACACTACATACTGATATACACCTGAACATCAGCAGGAGAGGACTCTTTAAGTAGAGACACTACATACTGATATACACCTGAACATCAGCAGGAGAGGAACTCTTAAAAGTAGAGACACCTACATACGGATATACAACCTGAACATCAGCAGGAGAGGACTCTTTAAAGTAGAGACACTACATACTGATATACACCTGAACATCAGCAGGAGAGGACTCTTTAAGTAGAGACACTACATACTGATATACACCTGAACATCAGCAGGAGAGGACTCTTTAAAGTAGAGACACTACATACTGATATACACCTGAACATCAGCAGGAGAGGACTCTTTAAAGTAGAGACACTACATACTGATATACACCTGAACATCAGCAGGAGAGGACTCTTTAAAGTAGAGACACTACATACTGATATACACCTGAACATCAGCAGGAGAGGACTCTTTAAAGTAGAGACACTACATACTGATATACACCTGAACATCAGCAGGAGAGGACTCTTTAAAGTAGAGACACTACATACTGATATACACCTGAACATCAGCAGGAGAGGACTCTTTAAAGTAGAGACACTACATACTGATATACACCTGAACATCAGCAGGAGAGGACTCTTTAAAGTAGAGACACTACATACTGATATACACCTGAACATCAGCAGGAGAGGACTCTATAAAGTAGAGACACTACATACTGATATACACCTGAACATCAGCAGGAGAGGACTCTTTAAAGTAGAGACACTACATACTGATATACACCTGAACATCAGCAGGAGAGGACTCTTTAAAGTAGAGACACTACATACTGATATACACCTGAACATCAGCAGGAGAGCACTCTTTAAAGTAGAGACACTACATGCTGATATACACCTGAACATCAGCAGGAGCACTCTTTAAAGTAGAGACACTACATACTGATATACACCTGAACATCAGCAGGAGAGGACTCTTTAAAGTAGAGACACTACATACTGATATACACCTGAACATCAGCAGGAGAGGACTCTTTAAAGTAGAGACACTACATACTGATATACACCTGAACATCAGCAGGAGAGGACTCTATAAAGTAGAGACACTACATACTGATATACACCTGAACATCAGCAGGAGAGGACTCTTTAAAGTAGAGACACTACATACTGATATACACCTGCACATCAGCAGGAGAGGACTCTTTAAAGTAGAGACACTACATACTGATATACACCTGAACATCAGCAGGAGAGGACTCTTTAAAGTAGAGACACTACATACTGATATACACCTGAACATCAGCAGGAGAGGACTCTTTAAAGTAGAGACACTACATACTGATATACACCTGAACATCAGCAGGAGAGGACTCTTTAAAGTAGAGACACTACATACTGATATACACCTGAACATCAGCAGGAGAGGACTCTTTAAAGTAGAGACACTACATACTGATATACACCTGAACATCAGCAGGAGGGACTCTTTAAAGTAGAGACACTACATACTGATATACACCTGAACATCAGCAGGAGAGGACTCTTTAAAGTAGAGACACTACATACTGATATACACCTGAACATCAGCAGGAGAGGACTCTTTAAAGTAGAGACACTACATACTGATATACACCTGAACATCAGCAGGAGAGACTCTTTAAAGTAGAGACACTACATACTGATATACACCTGAACATCAGCAGGAGAGACTCTTTAAAGTAGAGACACTACATACTGATATACACCTGAACATCAGCAGGAGAGGACTCTATAAAGTAGAGACACTACATACTGATATACACCTGAACATCAGCAGGAGAGGACTCTTTAAAGTAGAGACACTACATACTGATATACACCTGCACATCAGCAGGAGAGGACTCTTTAAAGTAGAGACACTACATACTGATATACACCTGAACATCAGCAGGAGAGGACTCTTTAAAGTAGAGACACTACATACTGATATACACCTGAACATCAGCAGGAGAGGACTCTTTAAAGTAGAGACACTACATACTGATATACACCTGAACATCAGCAGAGAGGACTCTTTAAAGTAGAGACACTACATACTGATATACACCTGAACATCAGCAGGAGAGGACTCTTTAAAGTAGAGACACTACATACTGATATACACCTGAACATCAGCAGGAGAGGACTCTATAAAGTAGAGACACTACATGCTGATATACACCGGAACATCAGCAGGAGAGCACTCTTTAAAGTAGAGACACTACATGCTGATATACACCTGAACATCAGCAGGAGAGGACTCTTTAAAGTAGAGACACTACATACTGATATACACCTGAACATCAGCAGGAGACTCTATAAAGTAGAGACACTACATACTGATATACACCTGAACATCAGCAGGAGAGGACTCTTTAAAGTAGAGACACTACATACTGATATACACCTGAACATCAGCAGGAGAGCACTCTTTAAAGTAGAGACACTACATGCTGATATACACCTGAACATCAGCAGGAGAGCACTCTTAAAGTAGAGACACTACATACTGATATACACCTGAACATCAGCAGGAGAGGACTCTTTAAAGTAGAGACACTACATACTGATATACACCTGAACATCAGCAGGAGAGGACTCTTTAAAGTAGAGACACTACATACTGATATACACCTGAACATCAGCAGGAGAGGACTCTTTAAAGTAGAGACACTACATACTGATATACACCTGAACATCAGCAGGAGAGGACTCTTTAAAGTAGAGACACTACATACTGATATACATCTGAACATCAGCAGGAGAGGACTCTATAAAGTAGAGACACTACATACTGATATACACCTGAACATCAGCAGGAGAGGACTCTTTAAAGTAGAGACACTACATACTGATATACACCTGAACATCAGCAGGAGAGGACTCTTTAAAGTAGAGACACTACATACTGATATACACCTGAACATCAGCAGGAGAGGACTCTATAAAGTAGAGACACTACATACTGATATACACCTGAACATCAGCAGGAGAGGACTCTTTAAAGTAGAGACACTACATACTGATATACACCTGAACATCAGCAGGAGAGGACTCTTTAAAGTAGAGACACTACATGCTGATATACACCTGAACATCAGCAGGAGAGCACTCTTTAAAGTAGAGACACTACATACTGATATACACCTGAACATCAGCAGGAGAGGACTCTTTAAAGTAGAGACACTACATACTGATTACACCTGAACATCAGCAGGAGAGGACTCTTTAAAGTAGAGACACTACTACTGATATACACCTGAAAGATGTCCTTTTTAAACGTGTGTTCTCTCCTTTCTGGTAGAAATGTCAGTACGGTTCCCCGGAGGAGTTCCTGAGTCGAGCTCTGGACCCTCCTCAGCCTCAGTCGGTCTGTAACGCCGTCAGCCTGCTGAGGAAGATCGGAGCGTGTCACCCGAGAAACACATCCTCACCCCGCTGGTCACCACCTCGCCTCCCTGCCCGTCAACGTGAAGATCGGGAAGATGCTGATCTACGGAGCCATCCTCGGCTGCTTGGAGCCCATCGTACGTTTCCTCCATACTTTACCTTTAGGGCTGTCAAACTCAATTTAAAGGTCACCAAATGTGCAAAATCCACTTCTTCATGTCTCTTCTACATCAACATGTCTCTTCTACATCAACATGTGTCCTCTCTTCTTCATGTCTCTTCTACATCAACACGTGTCCCCTCTTCTTCATGTCTCTTCTACATCAACATGTGTCCCCTCTTCTTCATGTCTCTTCTACATCAACATGTGTCCCCTCTTCTTCATGTCTCTTCTACATCAACATGTGTCCCCTCTTCTTCATGTCTCTTCTACATCAACATGTGTCCCCTCTTCTTCATGTCTCTTCTACATCAACATGTGTCCCCTCTTCTTCATGTCTCTTCTACATCAACATGTGTCCCCTCTTCTCCATGTCTCTTCTACATCAACATGTGTCCCCTCTTCTTCATGTCTCTTCTACATCAACATGTGTCCCCTCTGTGGAAAGAGACTCTGAAAGTTTCAGGAACAAAGATTCTCTCTCTTTTTGATCCATTTCTATAAAAACCTGTCTGAAAATGAGCTGATCAGATTTTGGCCACTTGATGATGTCATAACGATGTTTTGTCTTGTGTAACCATTAGCCAATCAGCAGCCAAGGTAACCCCCCCCCCCCCCCCCTTATCACCTGCATCTCCTCCTAGAGCACCATTGAGTTCTTTGTAACCAAATGTCTCTCAGAGGGGCGTGGGGAGGGGCTCCTTATTTTCATCTAAAGTAACAGACAGAGAATCAGCACTTTGGAAACAGGGCTGAAACAGAGGGGTTTATGGGTAATGCTGCAATGATCTGTTTGGTGTTTCAGCCAATCAGAGACAGGCTCTGTATATATCTGAGACCTGTGATATATTGATGAAGAACAGAATAATAGGGGACCTTTAAGGCTGCAAATAATAATAATGTTTTTGTTTCAGGCCACCATCGCCGCAGCCATCTCAGAGAAGTCTCCGTTCTCCACCCCGATGAACAGGAAGGAGGAAGCTAACCTCGCTAAAGCTACGCTCGCTGTGTCCAACTCTGATCACCTGACCATCTACAACGCTTACCTCGGGTTCGCATTTATACTTTAATTTTGTAGAGTTTTTCTACAGGAGAACTGGACAGAGAGGAAATACAATGCAGCTCCATTTCAATCAGGAGAGACTTTGTTTTGATTTAACAATACGTATTTATCGCCAAGAATACACAGATGAATGTAACAGTGTTTGGCGATTAGACCCCGTTGAGCGGAGGTATATGACAGCTGTCAGGGAGGGGAGAGAGCAGATTTAAGGATGTGACGATGCGCTCTGATTGGCTTGTGGACATAGAGACGAAGGTGATAATAATGGCTGATGGGAGGGGATATAGAAATATGTGAATGACGGGATATAGAGACAGTCTTCTTGATTTAACTTACGCTTCATATGTTTCCAGGAGTTAGCTTTTTGTCAGGGGACAGATCATCAATAAGGATTACCCTCAGGTCCTGAAAATATATTAAAATGACCGTTAATATATGATATTTATCCAGCAAGTACTTATACAAACACAGCCTATTAAGCAAATCGTCTCCTTCTGCTTTCTGATGATCTGTTTCAAACAATAGCTACAGCAGAGTTTTGGCATTGAATCTGAAGTCTCAGGCACCTCCACAAACAAAATATACAATATAACTAAGACATAAAAGAGAAAATACCATTAATAAAATGGTGGAAAAGACATGATGTTGCAGGAATATGGAGAATATAGAGATATAAGATCAGATAAAACAATCTAATATGAAATGTCTTGTCTCACTGTCAGGTGGAAGACCTCTCAGAGTGACGGACAGAGAGCAGAGACGTCGTACTGCAGGAAACACTTCCTCAACAGAACTGCTCTCATTACCATAGAGGTAACACACACACACACACACACACACACACACACACACACACACACACACACACACTTCAATACTTACAGTGTTGTGTTTTGATTACCTGGAGGTTTGTCGTCGATTTGCCTGAGGTTTACGAAGTGTTCAATATCCTCCTGAACATCACACTGTTCAACTGACTTCCTCCCTTCCTCATACAGCCACACACACACACACACACACACACACACACACACACACACACACACACACACACACACACACACACACACACACACACACGGTATTTCGATCTCTCTGTCTGTACACACAAACTGAAAGATTGCCAATAAAGTTGACTTTGTTTGACATTGGAGAAAATGTCATATTCTTTTTAAAATATAAGCAAAAATACACACTAATTCTGCTTCTTCCTGTGTGATACCTCCTCTTCCTGCAGGGGGTGCAGCAGGAGTTGATGAGGATGATGGAGCAGGTGGGTTTCTACTCCCCTCGCTCCAGACTGCAGGCTCCAGCGCTCTCTAAGCCTCAGATCTCGGTTCTGAACGCGGTGCTGGCGGCCGGTTTGTACGACAGCGTGGCCCGCGTGCTGGTCATTCCCTCCGTGGACGTACTGGAGCGGGCGGTGTGCAACACGGAGACCCCCCAGGGAAGAGCTCAGGTCCACCCCTCCTCTGTGAACAGAAACCTGCAGACACACGGCTGGCTGCTCTACCAGGAGAAGGTACGCATCCCAGGGTCAAGATGTAGTGACAGATGATACATTTGAGAATATACAACAACAAATAGTGTAGTGTAGAAATGGCAATGAAATTCTTCTGACCTGACCTGAGACGTAAAAGTAAAAAGTCGTCAGAAAAATAAGTAGTGGAGTACTTAAGTACAGAAACCAAGTATTTGTACTCCACTACTTCCCACCTCTGTATACATGTAAATAGAATATGATATGTACAATAACAGAATATGAAATGAAATAATGTACATTAAGACAAAACTAAATGTTGGTCCTCAGGTGAAATACACTAAGATCTACCTGAGAGACACGACTCTGATCCCCCCGTTCCCTCTGCTGCTGTTCGGAGGAGACATCGACATCCAGCATCGAGAGAGACTCATCACTCTGGACGGATGGATCCACTTCCAGGTCAGCGCTATCACATAATGGCCCAATTCCAAACCGCCCCTTACACCCTACCCCTACACACTACCCCTACACAGTACCCATACACAGTACCCCTACACCCTACACACTACCCCTACACCCTCTTCCCTACACACTACCCCTACACCCTCTTCCCTACACACTACACACTATCCCTAGACCATACCCCTACACACTACCCCTACACACTTCCCCTACACACTACACACTACCCCTAGACCATACCCCTACACACTACCCCAACACACTACCCCAACACACTACCCACTATCCCTAGACCATACCCCTACACACTACCCCTACACACTACCCCAACACACTACCCCTAGATCATACCCCTACACACTACCCCTACACACTACCCCTAGACCCGAGGTGCCCAGTACGTCGACCGCGGGGGCAAAGCTGGTAGATCGCGAGTCATTCATAAAAAAAATCCAGCTCCGTTAAAATAGACAAAACAGGTTTTGATCCCTCCTCCCTTGGCCTCCCTGCCACTTAATTCAGGAGTTTACTTGATTGACAGAAAAAGCAACCTATCGCTTTCCAGTCTGTTAACCCAGAATGCAAAGCGATACAAAATCAGTCAAGTGCCGGGAAAACTCAAATTAAGTTAAAGAGACAAACAAGAGACAAACAACAAAATGAGTGCGGGACCGAGCAAGAAGCTAAAGACATTTGTCACAATGTTTTTGTGATGTCACATTCAAAGGTTATTATTTGTAAAGCAAGCGTCGCTCTGCCAAAGAAAGGTAACGTGGAGAGGCATTATCGGAGTGTTCACAAGGCATAGGACAGCGACTTCCCTCCGAGTAGCGAGTTGAGAAACGTAATGTATTATTGCTACACAAACATTATCTTGCAGTCTTAGTGTCGCCAACTCGTTTCTAATATGCAAAAAGACAAACAAATGCGTCGATGGTCGGTGTATTTTTGATCTTTCCGATCCAGACGAGATCTCTCTCCCCCGTCTGTGTGCGAGGGGGCGGAGCAGTTCACACACATGCAGCTGCTCCATGCAGCAACACACGGCGGGGATGGCGGAGAGAAGCGCTCCAAGGTGTGGCTACACACTATCCCTAGACCCTACCCCGACACAGTACCCCAACACACTACCCCTAGACCCTACCCCTACACACTATCCCTAGACCCTACCCCTACACACTATCCCTAGACCATACCCCTACACACTATCCCTAGACCCTACCCCGACACAGTACCCCAACACACTACCCCTAGACCCTACCCCTACACACTATCCCTAGACCCTACCCCTACACACTATCCCTAGACCATACCCCTACACACTATCCCTAGACCCTACCCCGACACAGTACCCCAACACACTACCC
Organism: Pogonophryne albipinna; assembly: GCA_028583405.1. NCBI lineage: Eukaryota > Metazoa > Chordata > Actinopteri > Perciformes > Artedidraconidae > Pogonophryne > Pogonophryne albipinna. The sequence continues at coordinate 200,863 of JAPTMU010000171.1, forward strand.
CTAGACCCTACCCCTACACACTATCCCTAGACCCTACCCCTACACACTATCCCTAGACCATACCCCTACACACTACCTCAACACACTACCCCCTACCCCTACACACTACCCATACACCCTACCCCTACACACTACCCCTACACCCTACCCCTACACACTACCCCTACACCCTACCCCTACACACTACCCCTACACCCTACCCCTCACATTCCCGCGGAGGGTCCGCCACATTAAGTGCTGTTCCAAACCCACGAGTGTGGAGGGGGGAGTGGGTTATCAAGCCCTCAAACAGCGAGTCTGCATCACCTGACTTCACCTGCTGCTCTACCTGACCGACTCAACGCTGTGTGTCCGTCAGTAGTTCCGTGCAAACATTTACTGATAAACTGCATAACAAGTTAGACATTAAATATCGCCACTTCATGGTAACTTCATATTTTTCAACTAAACTGTGTTTAGAGTTTAAAGTTGTGTATATTTACAGCGACTGTTACAAAAACCAAGCAGCTTATAAACAAGTGTTTTACAAAAAGAAACACCATTAAAGATGTTTTATTTTTAATCCAAGAGATTAGAGCTGATTTGAAACCGTTGTTATGAAAAGTTACGGCATTTCCTGTTTCTGCCGGAGAGAGGGGAGTTTATCTATCAATCAATCAATCAATCAATCAACAACTCTATTAACTTAAAGGGGAGTTTATCAATCAATCAACAACTCTATTAACTTAAAGGGGAGTTTATCAATCAATCAACAACTCTATTAACTTAAAGGGGAGTTTATCAATCAATCAATCAATCAATCAATCACTCTATTAACTTAAAGGGGAGTTTATCTATCAATCAATCAATCAATCAACAACTCTATTAACTTAAAGGGGAGTTTATCAATCAATCAATCACTCTATTAACTTAAAGGGGAGTTTATCAATCAATCAATCAATCAATCAATCACTCTATTAACTTAAAGGGGAGTTTATCAATCAATCAATCAACAACTCTATTAACTTAAAGGGGAGTTTATCAATCAATCAATCAATCAACAACTCTATTAACTGAAAGGGGAGTTTATCAATCAATCAATCAACCAACAACTCTATTAACTTAAAGGGGAGTTTATCAATCAATCAATCAATCAACAACTCTAAGGGGAGTTTATCAATCAATCAATCAATCAATCAACAACTCTATTAACTTAAAGGGGAGTTTATCCCAAACGCCTCCTGCTCCATCTGACAGGAGGGAGCCTCGTTCAGCTGCGAGTGAGACTACAGACGGAGTTCACTTCATCACGCAGGGGGAGTGGGTAGGGTGTGGTTTGGGATTTATTTTTTTATTTAGCCTTTATTTATACAGGTGTAAAATCTCATTGAGACACACGGTCTCATTTTCAAGAGAGACCAGTCAGTGGTAACACGACCACGACCACACAAAGTTACAGACAGACACTGAACACAGAGGAAACACTCAAATACAACATCGTTAAAAAAGTAGTCATTGAAATCCAGATCTAGCAGGTGCAAACACCCACAGATGATCTCTCCAGCTTCCAATCCGTGATGGGTATCAAACTGGTCAGCTTAAGTTCCTGCTGAAGTGTCTCGGCCTCGAGGCCAACACAATGAAACTTCTTCCAGGTTTTATTGAACTCAAACCCCTTGGTGTTCCCCCTTAAAGGCTCCGGTACGGATCGGAGTGATCTTCAAACACCTGAGGAAGCTGATGGACTCTCTGCTGGAGAAGAAGCTGGAGAACCCCCGCATGAATCTCGAAGGTAAACTGAAGCGTCACAAAACAACACATTTTAAACCGCCTATAAGGATCATTGTTGGTAAGATTATTATCATTTAAGGCGCGGAGAAAGGGAGGGGTTATATTACGATGAGGATATCTGGGGCTAAGAGCTGAACATTGTACATTTATGGGAATTTTTTTAATTTATCCTCAGATTAAATAGATATTTTCTGTGGTTTGATGAAGTAAATCCAACCGTGCAAATTGAAACGATGCGGTTCGTTGACTAGAAATCAATCCACAATATTCCAGGGTTTTTTATCACTTATTCATCTCATAGAAAATTCTATTAATTTCCTTAAATCGAAAGCTATTTCTCATAAATCTACCAATTTAATCATAGCTTTCTTTGTCATTCTTTCCTACCTAAAATGTAGGAGTAGCGTGTAGGGGTAGTGTGTAGGAGTAGTGTGTAGGGGTAGGGTGTAGGAGTAGGGTGTAGGGATAGGGTGTAGGGATAGGGTGTAGGAGTAGTGTGTCGTGTGTAGGGGTAGGGGTAGTGTGTAGGGGTAGGGTGTAGGGGTAGGGTGTGGGGATAGGGTGTAGGGGTAGTGTGTAGGGATAGGGTGTAGGGATAGTGTGTAGGGATAGGGTGTAGGGGTAGGGTGTAGGGGTAGGGTGTAGGAGTAGTGTGTAGGGGTAGGGTGTAGGGGTAGGGTGTAGGGGTAGGGTATAGGGGTAGTGTGTAGGAGTAGCGTGTAGGGGTAGGGTGTAGGAGTAGTGTGTAGGGATAGGGTGTAGGAGTAGTGTGTAGGAGTAGTGTGTAGGAGTAGTGTGTAGGGGTAGGGTGTAGGGGTAGGGTGTAGGAGTAGTGTGTAGGGGTAGTGTGTAGGGGTAGGGTGTAGGGGTAGGGTATAGGAGTAGTGTGTAGGGGTTAGTGTGTAGGAGTAGTGTGTAGGAGTAGTGTGTAGGGGTAGTGTGTAGGAGTAGTGTGTAGGAGTAGCGTGTAGGGGTAGTGTGTAGGAGTAGCGTGTAGGGGTAGTGTGTAGGAGTAGTGTGTAGGAGTAGTGTGTCGTGTGTAGGGGTAGTGTGTAGGGGTAGGGTGTAGGAGTAGTGTGTAGGGGTAGGTGTAGGGATAGGGTGTAGGGGTAGGGTATAGGAGTAGTGTGTAGGAGTAGTGTGTAGGGGTAGTGTGTAGGAGTAGTGTGTAGGAGTAGCGTGTAGGGGTAGTGTGTAGGAGTAGCGTGTAGGGGTAGTGTGTAGGAGTAGTGTGTCGTGTGTAGGGGTAGGGGTAGTGTGTAGGGGTAGGGTGTAGGAGTGAGTGTGTAGGGGTAGGGTGTAGGGATAGGGTGTAGGGGTAGGGTGTAGGGATAGTGTGTAGGGTGTAGGGCTGTAGGGTGTAGGGGTAGTGTGTAGGGGTAGTGTGTAGGCGGTAGGGTATAGGAGTAGTGTGTAGGGGTAGTGTGTAGGAGTAGCGTGTAGGGGTAGGGTGTAGGAGTAGTGTGTAGGGATAGGGTGTAGGGGTAGGGTGTAGGGAGTAGTGTGTAGGGGTACGTGTGTAGGGGTAGTGTGTAGGAGTACGTGTGTAGGAGTAGTGTGTCGTGTGTAGGGGTAGGGTGTAGGGGTAGGAGTAGTGTGTAGGAGTAGTGTGTAGGGTTAGGGTGTAGGAGTAGTGTGTAGGGGTAGGGTGTAGGAGTAGTGTGTAGGAGTAGTGTGTAGGGGTAGGGTGTAGGAGTAGTGTGTAGGAGTAGGGTGTAGGGGTAGTGTGTAGGAGTAGTGTGTAGGGGTAGTGTGTAGGGGTAGTGTGTAGGAGTAGTGTGTAGGGGTAGTGTGTAGGGGTAGGGTGTAGGAGTAGTATGTAGGGGTAGGGTGTAGGAGTAGTGTGTAGGAGTAGGGGTAGTGTGTAGGAGTAGGGGTAGTGTGTAGGGGTAGTGTGTAGGAGTAGTGTGTAGGAGTAGTGTGTAGGAGTAGGGGTAGTGTGTAAGGTATAGTGTGTAGGAGTAGGGGTAGTGTGTAGGAGTAGTGGGTAGGAGTAGTGTGTAGGAGTAGGGGTAGTGTGTAGGGGTAGTGTGTAGGGGTAGTGTGTAGGAGTAGTGTGTAGGAGTAGTGTCTAGGGGTAGTGTGTAAGGGTAGTGTGTAGGGGTAGGGGTAGTGTGTAAGGGTAGTGTGTAGGGGTAGTGTGTAGGAGTAGGGGTAGTGTGTAGGAGTAGTGTGTAGGAGTAGGGGTAGTGTGTAGGAGTAGTGTGTAGGAGTAGTGTGTAGGGGTAGTGTGTAGGAGTAGTGTGTAGGGGTAGTGTCTAGGGGTAGTGTGTAGGGGTAGTGTGTAGGGGTAGTGTGTAGGGGTAGCGTGTAGGGGTAGCGTGTAGGAGTAGCGTGTAGGAGTAGCGTGTAGGGGTAGTGTCTAGGGGTAGTGTGTAGCGTGTAGGAGTAGCGTGTAGGGGTAGCGTGTAGGGGTAGCGTGTAGGAGTAGAGTGTAGGGGTAGCGTGTAGGGGTAGCGTGTAGCGTGTAGGGGTAGCGTGTAGGGGTAGCGTGTAGCGTGTAGGGGTAGCGTGTAGGGGTAGCGTGTAGGGGTAGCGTGTAGGGGTAGCGTGTAGGAGTAGCGTGTAGGGGTAGCGTGTAGGGGGTAGCGTGTAGAGGGTAGCGTGTAGGGGTAGCGTGTAGGGGTAGCGTGTAGGGGTAGCGTGTAGGAGTAGTGTCTAGGGGTAGTGTGTAGGGGTAGGGGTAGTGTGTAAGGGTAGTGTGTAGGGGTAGTGTGTAGGAGTAGTGTGTAGGAGTAGTGTGTAGGAGTAGGGGTAGTGTGTAGGAGTAGTGTGTAGGAGTAGTGTGTAGGGGTAGTGTGTAGGAGTAGTGTGTAGGGGTAGTGTGTAGGGGTAGTGTGTAGGGGTAGGGTGTAGGGGTAGGGTATAGGAGTAGTGTGTAGGGGTAGTGTGTAGGAGTAGTGTGTAGGAGTAGTGTGTAGGGGTAGTGTGTAGGAGTAGTGTGTAGGAGTAGCGTGTAGGGGTAGCGTGTAGGAGTAGCGTGTAGGGGTAGCGTGTAGGAGTAGTGTGTAGGAGTAGTGTGTCGTGTGTAGGGGTAGGGGTAGTGTGTAGGGGTAGGGTGTAGGAGTAGTGTGTAGGGGTAGGTGTAGGGATAGGGTGTAGGGGTAGGGTGTAGGGATAGTGTGTAGGGTGTAGGGGTAGGGTGTAGGGGTAGTGTGTAGGGGTAGTGTGTAGGGGTAGTGTGTAGGAGTAGTGTGTAGGGGTAGGGTATAGGAGTAGTGTGTAGGGGTAGTGTGTAGGAGTAGCGTGTAGGGGTAGGGTGTAGGAGTAGTGTGTAGGGATAGGGTGTAGGGGTAGGGTGTAGGAGTAGTGTGTAGGGGTAGTGTGTAGGAGTAGTGTGTAGGAGTAGTGTGTCGTGTGTAGGGGTAGGGTGTAGGGGTAGGAGTAGTGTGTAGGAGTAGTGTGTAGGGTTAGGGTGTAGGAGTAGTGTGTAGGGGTAGGGTGTAGGAGTAGTGTGTAGGAGTAGTGTGTAGGGGTAGGGTGTAGGAGTAGTGTGTAGGAGTAGTGTGTAGGGGTAGTGTGTAGGGGTAGTGTGTAGGGGTAGTGTGTAGGAGTAGGGTGTAGGAGTAGTGTGTAGGGGTAGGGTGTAGGAGTAGTATGTAGGGGTAGGGTGTAGGAGTAGTGTGTAGGAGTAGGGGTAGTGTGTAGGAGTAGGGGTAGTGTGTAGGGGTAGTGTGTAGGGGTAGTGTGTAGGAGTAGTGTGTAGGAGTAGTGTGTAGGAGTAGGGGTAGTGTGTAAGGGTAGTGTGTAGGAGTAGGGGTAGTGTGTAGGAGTAGTGTGTAGGAGTAGTGTGTAGGAGTAGGGGTAGTGTGTAGGAGTAGTGTGTAGGAGTAGTGTGTAGGGGTAGTGTGTAGGAGTAGTGTGTAGGAGTAGTGTCTAGGGGTAGTGTGTAAGGGTAGTGTGTAGGGGTAGGGGTAGTGTGTAAGGGTAGTGTGTAGGGGTAGTGTGTAGGAGTAGGGGTAGTGTGTAGGAGTAGTGTGTAGGGGTAGTGTGTAGGAGTAGTGTGTAGGAGTAGTGTGTAGGGGTAGTGTGTAGGAGTAGTGTGTAGGGGTAGTGTGTAGGGGTAGTGTGTAGGGGTAGTGTGTAGGGGTAGCGTGTAGGAGTAGCGTGTAGGAGTAGCGTGTAGGAGTAGCGTGTAGGGGTAGTGTCTAGGGGTAGTGTGTAGCGTGTAGGAGTAGCGTGTAGGGGTAGCGTGTAGGAGTAGAGTGTAGGGGTAGCGTGTAGGGGTAGCGTGTAGCGTGTAGGGGTAGCGTGTAGGGGTAGCGTGTAGGAGTAGCGTGTAGGGGTAGCGTGTAGGGGGTAGCGTGTAGGGGTAGCGTGTAGGGGTAGCGTGTAGGAGTAGCGTGTAGGGGTAGCGTGTAGGAGTAGCGTGTAGGAGTAGCGTGTAGGGGTAGCGTGTAGGGGTAGCGTGTAGGGGTAGCGTGTAGGGGTAGCGTGTAGGGGTAGTGTCTAGGGGTAGTGTGTAGGGGTAGGGGTAGTGTGTAAGGGTAGTGTGTAGGGGTAGTGTGTAGGAGTAGTGTGTAGGAGTAGTGTGTAGGAGTAGGGGTAGTGTGTAGGAGTAGTGTGTAGGAGTAGTGTGTAGGGGTAGTGTGTAGGAGTAGTGTGTAGGGGTAGTGTGTAGGGGTAGTGTGTAGGAGTAGTATCTAGGGGTAGTGTGTAAGGGTAGTGTGTAGGGGTAGCGTGTAGGAGTAGCGTGTAGGAGTAGCGTGTAGGAGTAGCGTGTAGCGTGTAGGAGTAGCATGTAGGGGTAGTGTCTAGGGGTAGTGTGTAGCGTGTAGGAGTAGCGTGTAGGGGTAGCGTGTAGGGGTAGCGTGTAGGGGTAGCGTGTAGGAGTAGAGTGTAGGGGTAGCGTGTAGGGGTAGCGTGTAGCGTGTAGGGGTAGCGTGTAGGGGTAGCCGTTGTTGTAGCGTGTAGGGGTAGCGTGTAGGGGTAGCGTGTAGCGTGTAGGGGTAGCGTGTAGGGGTAGGAGTAGTGTGTAGGAGTAGTGTGTAGGGTTAGGGTGTAGGAGTAGTGTGTAGGGGTAGGGTGTAGGAGTAGTGTGTAGGAGTAGTGTGTAGGGGTAGGGTGTAGGAGTAGTGTGTAGGAGTAGTGTGTAGGGGTAGTGTGTAGGGGTAGTGTGTAGGGGTAGTGTGTAGGAGTAGGGTGTAGGAAGTAGTGTGTAGGGGTAGGGTTGTAGGAGTAGTATGTAGGGGTAGGGTGTAGGAGTAGTGTGTAGGAGTAGGGGTAGTGTGTAGGAGTAGGGGTAGTGTGTAGGGGTAGTGTGTAGGGGTAGTGTGTAGGAGTAGTGTGTAGGAGTAGTGTGTAGGAGTAGGGGTAGTGTGTAAGGGTAGTGTGTAGGAGTAGGGGTAGTGTGTAGGAGTAGTGTGTAGGAGTAGTGTGTAGGAGTAGGGGTAGTGTGTAGGAGTAGTGTGTAGGAGTAGTGTGTAGGGGTAGTGTGTAGGGGTAGTGTGTAGGAGTAGTGTGTAGGAGTAGTGTCTAGGGGTAGTGTGTAAGGGTAGTGTGTAGGGGTAGGGGTAGTGTGTAAGGGTAGTGTGTAGGGGTAGTGTGTAGGAGTAGGGGTAGTGTGTAGGAGTAGTGTGTAGGGGTAGTGTGTAGGAGTAGTGTGTAGGAGTAGTGTGTAGGGGTAGTGTGTAGGAGTAGTGTGTAGGGGTAGTGTGTAGGGGTAGTGTGTAGGGGTAGTGTGTAGGGGTAGCGTGTAGGAGTAGCGTGTAGGAGTAGCGTGTAGGAGTAGCGTGTAGGGGTAGTGTCTAGGGGTAGTGTGTAGCGTGTAGGAGTAGCGTGTAGGGGTAGCGTGTAGGAGTAGAGTGTAGGGGTAGCGTGTAGGGGTAGCGTGTAGCGTGTAGGGGTAGCGTGTAGGGGTAGCGTGTAGGAGTAGCGTGTAGGGGTAGCGTGTAGGGGTAGCGTGTAGGGGTAGCGTGTAGGGGTAGCGTGTAGGAGTAGCGTGTAGGGGTAGCGTGTAGGAGTAGCGTGTAGGAGTAGCGTGTAGGGGTAGCGTGTAGGGGTAGCGTGTAGGGGGTAGCGTGTAGGGGTAGCGTGTAGGGGTAGTGTCTAGGGGTAGTGTGTAGGGGTAGGGGTAGTGTGTAAGGGTAGTGTGTAGGGTAGTGTGTAGGAGTAGTGTGTAGGAGTAGTGTGTAGGAGTAGGGGTAGTGTGTAGGAGTAGTGTGTAGGAGTAGTGTGTAGGGGGTAGTGTGTAGGAGTAGTGTGTAGGGGTAGTGTGTAGGGGTAGTGTGTAGGAGTAGTATCTAGGGTAGTGTGTAAGGGTAGTGTGTAGGGGTAGCGTGTAGGGAGTAGCGTGTAGGAGTAGCGTGTAGGAGTAGCGTGTTAGCGTGTAGAGTAGCCTGTAGGGTAGTGTCTAGGGGTAGTGTGTAGCGTGTAGGAGTAGCGTGTAGGGGTAGCGTGTAGGGGTAGCGTGTAGGGGTAGCGTGTAGGAGTAGAGTGTAGGGGTAGCGTGTAGGGGTAGCGTGTAGCGTGTAGGGGTAGCGTGTAGGGGTAGCGTTGTAGCGTGTAGGGGTAGCGTGTAGGGGTAGCGTGTAGCGTGTAGGGGTAGCGTGTAGGGGTAGCGGTAGCGTGTAGGGGTAGCGTGTAGGAGTAGGGGTAGTGTGTAGGAGTAGGGGTAGTGTGTAGGGGTAGTGTGTAGGGGTAGTGTGTAGGGGTAGTGTGTAGGAGTAGTGTGTAGGAGTAGGGGTAGTGTGTAAGGGTAGTGTGTAGGAGTAGGGGTAGTGTGTAGGAGTAGTGTGTAGGAGTAGTGTGTAGGAGTAGGGGTAGTGTGTAGGAGTAGTGTGTAGGAGTAGTGTGTAGGGGTAGTGTGTAGGAGGTAGTGTGTAGGAGTAGTGTCTAGGGGTAGTGTGTAAGGGTAGTGTGTAGGGGTAGGGGTAGTGTGTAAGGGTAGTGTGTAGGGGTAGTGTGTAGGAGTAGGGGTAGTGTGTAGGAGTAGTGTGTAGGAGTAGTGTGTAGGAGTAGGGGTAGTGTGTAGGAGTAGTGTGTAGGGGTAGTGTGTAGGAGTAGTGTGTAGGGGTAGTGTGTAGGGGTAGTGTGTAGGGGTAGCGTGTAGGAGTAGCGTGTAGGAGTAGCGTGTAGGGGTAGTGTCTAGGGGTAGTGTGTAGCGTGTAGGAGTAGCGTGTAGGAGTAGCGTGTAGGGGTAGCGTGTAGGGGTAGCGTGTAGGGGTAGCGTGTAGGAGTAGAGTGTAGGGGTAGCGTGTAGGGGTAGGGGTAGCGTGTAGGGGTAGCGTGTAGCGTGTAGGGGTAGCGTGTAGGGGTAGCGTGTAGGGGTAGCGTGTAGCGTGTAGGGGTAGCGTGTAGGGGTAGCGTGTAGGGGTAGTGTGTAGGGGTAGTGTGTAGGAGTAGTGTGTAGGAGTAGTGTCTAGGGGTAGTGTGTAGGGGTAGTGTGTAGGGGTAGGGGTAGTGTGTAAGGGTAGTGTGTAGGGGTAGTGTGTAGGAGTAGGGGTAGTGTGTAGGAGTAGTGTGTAGGAGTAGTGTGTAGGAGTAGGGGTAGTGTGTAGGAGTAGTGTGTAGGAGTAGTGTGTAGGGGTAGTGTGTAGGAGTAGTGTGTAGGGGTAGTGTGTAGGGGTAGTGTGTAGGAGTAGTGTCTAGGGGTAGTGTCTAGGGGTAGTGTGTAGGGGTAGCGTGTAGGAGTAGCGTGTAGGAGTAGCGTGTAGGGGTAGTGTCTAGGGGTAGTGTGTAGCGTGTAGGAGTAACGTGTAGGGGTAGCGTGTAGGGGTAGCGTGTAGGGGTAGCGTGTAGGGGTAGAGTGTAGGGGTAGCGTGTAGGGGTAGCGTGTAGGGTGTAGGGGTAGCGTGTAGGGGTAGCGTGTAGGGGTAGCGGTAGGGGTAGCGTGTAGGGGTAGCGTGTAGCGTGTAGGGGTAGCGTGTAGGGGTAGCGGTAGCGTGTAGGGGTGGCGTGTAGCGTGTAGGGGTAGCGTGTAGCGTGTAGGGGTAGCGTGTAGGGGTAGCGGTAGCGTGTAGGGGTAGCGTGTAGGAGTAGCGTGTAGGGGTAGCGTGTAGGGGTAGCGTGTAAGGGTAGTGTGTAGGAGTAGTGTGTAGGGGTCGTGTGTAGGGGTCGTGTGTAGGGGTAGTGTGTAGAAGTAGTGGGCAGTGTGTAGGGGTAGTGTGTAGTGTTTAGTGTGTAGGGGTAGTGTGTAGGAGTAGCGGGTAGGGGTAGCGTGTAGTGTGTAGGGGTAGGGGTAGTGTGTAGTGTGTAGGGGTAGTGTGTAGGGGTAGTGTGTAGGGGTAGTGGTAGTGTGTAGTGTGTAGGGGTAGTGTGTAGGGGTAGTGTGTAGGGGTAGGGGTAGTGTGTAGTGTGTAGGGGTAGTGTGTAGGGGTAGTGTGTAGGGGTAGTGTGTAGGGGTAGTGTGTAGGGGTAGGGGTAGTATGTAGTGTGTAGGGGTAGTGTGTAGGTGTAGTGTGTAGGTGTAGTGTGTAGGTGTAGTGTGTAGGGGTAGTGTGTAGGGTTAGTGTGTAGTGTGTAGGTGTAGTGTGTAGGGGTAGTGTGTAGTGTGTAGGTGTAGTGTGTAGGGGTAGTGTGTAGTGTGTAGGGGTAGTGTGTAGTGTGTAGGTGTAGGTGTAGTGTGTAGGGTTAGTGTGTAGTGTGTAGGTGTAGTGTGTAGGGGTAGTGTGTAGTGTGTAGGGGTAGTGTGTAGGGTTAGTGGTGCACTCTGTTTCATACATTAATTGGTGCTTTTAAGGTTCTTTGTATATTTGAATAAACATTTGGTGTAAATACTTGTCTTTACTTTTTTAATGCAAAATTGTTTCTTAAAAATACTTATTTTTACGATCTTCATTTTCGTTTGTTTGTACCTGCAACTTATTTTCTTAGATTGTTTCTGTTCACTCCACCAGATACCATCCTAGTGTGTGTGCAAACGTACCTGGCAATAAACTTGATTCTGATGAAAGTGTCAGCTCAAAGTAAAGTAATGTAATCCAACCTGCTGCTGTGTGTCTGCAGGAGAGAGGACCATCCAGATGATCCTGGATCTCATTCAGTCTGAGTGACCCTGAAGAACCAGAACCCTGTCCTCCCTATAAGAAGGACCTGGGGACTCTTTAAAGATGAACTGATGCTACCGGGATCTCTGACTCACATTGAGGAGGACTGTATCATATGAAATGCAAAAACTGCAAAACGATTATGTTGCCAAATGTGGAAATAAAGCTGTACACATTTTTATCTCAACCTTTCACTGTGTTGTGTTGATGGACAAAATGAAGCAGGTGGGATCTGAGAATAATAGTAAGGTAAATATGCAATAAGACCATAATACAGATTCCCTGAGAGGCAGGTGGTCTGGTTTTCCATATTTGTATGAATTAAGAATTGCTGTCAACAGATTGGGGAAAAAGTCTGCTTTAAAAGTTGTTCTAAGTTACTTTGAGTTCACTTTTTAGCATAAATAACACGCAATATAAATACCTTGTGTTCAGTTTGCATGTTTAAATTACATTAATACATTAATTTATAAGACAGGGTGTGTTGCACTTCTGCCTCAACAACATAAATGAAAATGAATCCTGACAAAAAATATGAAAATCACCTGGTGCTCCTATTGGCTGGCGCTCCAACACATTGTACGTGATAGGCTAAGGGGCGGGACATGTCTAACTGGTTGACCAATGTATGAATAGAAGAATGAATATGTAGAATAGGGTCTTTTTAAGAAACTGATGTCCTGGATTTCGAGTCGTGGCTGAACCTGTCTCTGCGGTCCTGCCTGACTCATCATACTACTTCCCTGATAACTCCCACAGGATTGTTGACATCCTCGTGGATTCATCTTCCTATTATACACACATGCATTTCTAAACATTTGGACTACCTATGTTGCAAATGTATTATCTTTTCAATTTACACACGGCATCTTTTGCACGTCTGTCCGTCCTGGGAGAGGGATCCCTCCTCTGTTGCTCTCCCTGAGGTTTCTCCCATGTTCCCTTTAAACTGTGGGTTTTCTCTGGAAGCTTTTCCTTGTACGATGTGAGGGTCTAAGGACAGAGGGTCTAAGGACAGAGGGTCCATGGACAGAGGGTCTAAGGACAGAGGGTCCATGGACAGAGGGTCTAAGGACAGAGGGTGTCGTATTGTCATACTGATATTCTGTACAAACTGTGAAGTCCACTGAGACAAATGTAACATTTGTGATATTGGGCTCTATAAATAAACATTGATTGATTGATTGATTGATGTGTATGAAGAAGTGCTGGGAACAACTTTTACCAGGTCAGTTAAACATGAGAATTATATTTAATAATCCTCTCTACTCCTGCAGTTTCACTTTTATATATTTCTACTAATTAAAGGTGGGGTAGGTAAGTTTGAGAAACCGGCTCGAGATACACTTGTTGTTATATTCCATGGAATGCTCTTAACATCCCGATAGCAATGAATATCTGAAGTGCTTTGAAGCCGTGGCGCTGTAAAAAGCACGACCAATCATCTGAGCCGGCTAAAGTAACTGGATGGCCTACCTGCCTGTCAGCCTTCCATCGGGGCACAAACTGATCTCGTGCCTCATTGGTCATGTGCGCGTCGTGTGTGTTGGAGGAGGGGCTCTGTGAGGAAGGGGCAGATTTGTTCCGGCTGTGTATTTTCAAATTCTAGCGCACTCGAGCTGGTTTCTCCAAAATGACCTACCCCACCTTTAAGTTAAAGCAAAAGTTTACAACGATCCTTAAGTATTCAGAAAATACTTGTATATTTTTAATTATCACACTCATCCATTTGAATTGCTCCAATGTAAACCATGGCATAGAGATCTTAGCCCTTTCATGCATCGAGGTCACTACAGTGGACAGCTATTCAAAAGGTGTTTTCTTGTATATTCATTGTTTTTTTTGAATAGCTGCCCCATCAGCCACTACATAGGACCCTATTGCATCATCCCATACACTGCCACTCAGTGCCAAGTCAGTGTGAGTGCATGACACATGTCTCTAAACCAAGATGGACGACAGAAAGCCACATGGACCAGGTCACCCATCTATATCTTGCCAATCCTTTTATGGAAAGCGTCCCCTGCAGGTATAACACATGTGGTGACATCAAGTAACAACTAAGGAATCATAGAATTCATAAATGATCAAAGTATTGATTTTATGTTTGCAGGAAATCATGATTAACCCCCTGTCCACTCCAGTGGACGTCATACTGGCTATATTTCAACTACAATTCATACTGGTACTGCTGCTGTTGTTCCCAGGGCCGTCCCTCCCTACAGGCAGACCATGCAGACTGTGTGGGGCCTCACCTTGTGGAGGGGGCCTCACCTTGTGGAGGGGGCCACACCTTGTGGAGGGGGCCTCACCTTGTGGAGGGGCCTCACCTTGTGGAGGGGGCCTCACCTTGTGGAGGGGGTCTCACCTTGTGGAGGGGGCCACACCTTGTGGAGGGGGCCTCACCTTGTGGAGGGGGTCTCACCTTGTGGAGGGGGCCACACCTTGTGGAGGGGGCCTCACCTTGTGGAGGGGGCCACACCTTGTGGAGGGGGCCTCACCTTGTGGAGGGGGCCTCACCTTGTGGAGGGGGCCACACCTTGTGGAGGGGGCCTCACCTTGTGGAGGGGGCCTCACCTTGTGGAGGGGGCCTCACCTTGTGGAGGGGGCCACACCTTGTGGAGGGGGCCTCACCTTGTGGAGGGGCCTCACCTTGTGGAGGGGGCCTCACCTTGTGGAGGGGGTCTCACCTTGTGGAGGGGGCCACACCTTGTGGAGGGGGCCTCACCTTGTGGAGGGGGTCTCACCTTGTGGAGGGGGCCACACCTTGTGGAGGGGGCCTCACCTTGTGGAGGGGGCCACACCTTGTGGAGGGGGCCTCACCTTGTGGAGGGGGCCTCACCTTGTGGAGGGGGCCTCACCTTGTGGAGGGGCCTCACCTTATGGAGGGGGCCTCACCTTGTGGAGGGGGCCACACCTTGCGGAGGGGGGTCTCATCAGAGGCGCACCTATGCGCTTATTTCGCGCAATTAGGGTGGCGTGGCACGGTTTCGCCGCTGCGAGGCTCCACTAGCACTCATCAAATAACTGTGCGTGGGGCCTCAAATTGGCCCCTGGCCGTGGTAATTCTTGAAAATACTTCATCTGCAATATCTTTTTGGGCCGTAAATCAATATACTTATGTTATTATAATGTAATTTTAAGTTTGCACATCTTTATTTATCATTTTTTCAAAATGTACATCTCTTCAGTTCAAACCCTGAACGCATTCTGTCCATCTGAGTGGAAATATAAAAATCTCTTTGAAAAAACTAGATAAAAAAAGTTCAAATCTTGGTTTTCATGCACCAAGAGCAATAATAACACTTGGTAAAAAAATCCTGACTGAGGCTTTCATAATTCATGCATGAAAGGGTTAAATTAGAATGTGTGTGTGTGTGTGTGTGTGTGCGTGCGTGTCAACTGACATGCTGCTCTCACATCTGAGAGGAAATGAAGAAGGCAGATGACCCATTTTCTCGTTTTGTGAACTTCCTTTTTTTATTGTGAGAAAGAATAGATCCACAAAAATAAATACATGACTGAAGATAAATTAAGATGCAATTAGGTTGAAAATAGAGCTTTTAAATATATAATATAAACACAGAAAAAGCCTCTATATCCAGACGGTAGAAATGACTCCACCCTTATGTTGTGCTCGGGTCTCCCGTGACCCGTTTCAAGTTAAACATTTGAATAACTACGCTCTAGTTTTTTTTATCTGAACGAGGCTTCATGATATGACAGCAGCTATAAACACTACAAAACTGATTTTGACAATTTTAGCCAAGTCTGAAGGTCTCTAAAAAAAAAAAAAGTGTATAATTTGGTTTTGGGGTCTGGGGAGACCCTGCAGAATTGTTGTGGGTCACTCGGGGTAACATTAGGCCCAATCAAGATTCATCTTTGACTTTAGACACCCCTCCCCCCCCCCCCCTTCATCCACTGTAACAATATTTTTTCCCAACATGCACCTGGTCTCCCCTCCCTCCGCCCCCCTCCCCCCCCCCTTCATCCACTGTAACAATACTTTTTCCCAACATGCACCTGGTCTCCCCTCCCTCCGCCCCCCCCTTCATCCACTGTAACAATACTTTTTCCCAACATGCACCTGGTCTCCCCTCCCTCCGCCCCCCTCCCCCCCCCCCCTTCATCCACTGTAACAATACTTTTTCCCAACATGCACCTGGTCTCCCCTCCCTCCGCCCCCCTCCCCCCACGGGAACTCCACCTTTCTCAAAGAACATGTGCACTAACACTTGAACCTGAACTCACACATGCACGTGTGCAATATGTGGTGTAATGTGTTTTGGGGCCATAAAATACAATTACAACAGGATTGTACGGTTATGAATGCATTATAAGTTAGTTATGATGTAGTTAAAACAATATTGGATGATAGTAATTTATTTTGTGTGTTTTGGACTGAGATAAATCACGGGTCAAAATGTACCCGCGAACACCATGAACGGTAACAGCTTTCGAACACAACACAAGGGTTAAGTCGACAGTCATTTCCTGAATGTCACTGTTTTATGAGTATTTATTATCACATTTTAAATCAAAAATACTGAGCATTTTACTGCTTTTATTTACACTGTGATATATTCAATTTAGCACACAACCTCACCTAAAAATATACATGTGCACGGTTATGGCTGCTTTTTTACATCTGGTTATCGTTTCAGGAAATCACAAAGGAGGAAGTGATAAGACGGAAGTTTCGTGTGTGTGTGTGTGTGTGTGTGTGTGTGTGTGTGTGTGTGTGTGTGTGTGTGTGTGTGTGTGTGTGTGTGTGTGTGTGTGTGTGTGTGTGCGTGTGTGTGTGTGTGCGTGTGTTAGTACTGGATAACACTGTAGCCTGCGTCCTGCACCGTGGAGTAGATCACATCGTCTGCAATCAAAACAATGAGTGTGTGAAGCAGAAGTGCAGTTGATAATCAAATATCATTATCTTTTGTGTCTGCTAACGTTAGATCAACTTGTTTCTCTGATAACTTCAGATACAGATGTCCCATGATTAAGATCCTTCATTCAGTCTAAATGTAGGGTTAAAAAGAAACAAGATGTGAAAAGTGTATGGTGAAAATGTTGCTTAAAACTGGATTAAAAAGTCAATTTACGACAGCTAGGAAAGACCAGAGGAAACTGACATTGTACATTTGTGATAAAGCAATGTGTTAATTTGACTGTAAAAACACCATTTCCCCCCCTAAACATAACATCAATATAATATAATATATAATAAACATACATTTCTTTTTTCCCCCTGAATTATTATCCCTCTCCCGACGCTACGTAATTATTTTCCTTTTTTTCCAAACTATTATTTTTATTTAATTTTGTATTTATTATCCAAATCTGCAAAATTATTAAAGTATTTTTGAATAAATTTAGTCGATTAAAAAGTAAAATATATCTCTAACTGTAGTGGATAAGTAGTTTGAAGCAGTATTGAATATAAATACTAGTTAGTAATGTACAGGTATCCTAACATTGTAGTTACTAGTACTTTATTTAATTAATTACTTGCTTTCCAAAACAGTATTTAGGTAGAACAAGAAAGTAACTGTGCTTACTGTTTTCTGTTGGATCAGGTAACGGCCCCCTCCTGCAAATTCACAAGACAAGATAAGTCAGTTATTGTTCTGAAAATGTGTTTAAAAAGTTGGTTAAAATACTAAGTAAAAGTAAAAGTTAGGGGGGTTAAACAGACAGTTCTTACCTGGGGTTTTGTGGAGGCGGTCTGGATGGAGGAGCTCCAGGTTGAGCCCTCTGACCGCTGTAGAAGTTCTCATACACAACCAGAGCTGTGAGAAAAGGAATAATAACTTGTTAGAAAAATGTCACCGGCTTGAGCTTCAACCTCAGGATCCATGTATCTGTGATCCTCTCCAGAATGGAAGGAGTCATCACATACAGAGCATCAACTAGTTCCTGAGCAGTGTCCTTCACATGCTGATATCCAAGAGAGGGAGTCACACAGTCACAAGATGGAGGAATAGAAAGCAGTATTCAATGTTTACTTCAGATTAGCTCCACGTCAGAAATGAGCATGCTTGATGTCTCTCTCCATAGAGGCTGAATCATCATGTTAATCACATAGCTATCATCTGCCTCAAACAGTCCTGATGCTCTTCTAGGTAATCACACATCCTGTCATGTTCACAGCTACAGTTGGGATACCTTTGTTAGCATGCTACTCTCATGTTGGAAGAGGACATTCAGTATTTTCCCTACAATTACTAATCAGCAATGCATGAGTGCGTGTTATCTGATTAATATGTTCCTTTTATGTGCTTTTAGGCAGAGCATACACCACTCCTACCAGGTGTAATGTTCCAGTTAATTACACAAATGGGTATACAACTTTTTATCCCTCTTTTGGGGAATATTTCAAACTCAGGACATAAGGAACGTGTAAATGAAGGATCTGTGATGCATTTATTTGAATGCATTTCACATGATTATTTCACTATAACAGAGAGCTGCAGAAATGAGTCCTTAAACCAAGGTGTGAGTCAGCATGTTTGCACTTCCTGTTTACTTGTGTGTTTAGTTAAAGGATTTAAATGTTCACCACGGTGGTGACGTGAAGTCATGTGACCTAGCTGTAGTTCCTTTATAGCCCAACATTAGCTACCTTTAGCTTAGCGGTGGTGACGTGAAGTCATGTGATCGTACTGTAGTTCCTTTATAGCATAACATTAGCCACCTTTAGCTTAGCGGTGGTGACGTGAAGTCATGTGACCGTGCTGTAGTTCCTTTATAGCCCAACATTAGCTGCCTTTAGCTTAGCGGTGGTGACGTGAAGTCATGTGACCGTGCTGTAGTTCCTTTATAGCCCAACATTAGCAGCCTTTAGCTTAGCGGTGGTGACGTGAAGCCATGTGACCGTGCTGTAGTTCCTTTATAGCCAAACATTAGCCACCTTTAGCTTAGCGGTGGTGACGTGGAGTCATGTGACCGTGCTGTAGTTCCTTTATAGCCCAACATTAGCCGCCCTTAGCTTAGCGGTGGTGATGTGAAGCCATGTGACCGTGCTGTAGTTCCTTTATAGCCCAACATTAGCCACCTTTAGCTTAGCGGTGGTGACGTGAAGTCATGTGACCGTGCTGTAGTTCCTTTATAGCCCAACATTAGCCACCTTTAGCTTAGCGGTGGTGACGTGAAGTCATGTGACCGTGCTGTAGTTCCTTTATAGCCCAACATTAGCCACCTTTAGCTTAGCGGTGGTGACGTGAAGTCATGTGACCGTGCTGTAGTTCCTTTATTGCCCAACATCTTTTTGATTAAAAATCATAAAGTGGTGTAAATATGTGGAGATTATCCCGTTGAATTTAACGTGTAAGTATCATAAACGCTTGTTTGACACAGAGTTCATTTTCTGCAATAATCTGAAATCCAATGAAAGGTTGGACCAGGCAGATGCTGCCTTCAGGGTCCAACACAGAGAAACCACATCACTGCACCACTCAACTTTTATTTTTATGTCCAACCCTTTATGAGTAACTACAATTGCATTCCCAGGTTAATTATTTACTGTGTTGTGTTTTGATTACCTGGAGGTTTGTCGTCGATTCGCCTGAGGTTTACGAAGTGTTCAATATCCTCCTGAACATCACACTGTTCAAAAGACTTCCTCACTTCCTCATACAGCTACACACACACACACACACACACACACACACACACACACACACACACACACACACACACACACACACACACACACACACACACACACACACACACACACACACACACACACACACACACACACACACACACACACACACACACACACACACACACACACACACACACACACACACACACACACACACACACACACACACACACACACACACACACACACACACACACACACACACACACACACGTCAAGTTCAAGTCCAATGTCTTTGTAGATGTACAGTAATTGACAGTTTATAAAAGTATGTTCTTTATAATAATGAAAGATGTGCTTCCTTAATTTGTGTAGTATTCAAAATCAATATTTAATGGAAACGTAATTAATTTACCACAAGTTTAATTGTATTTATTTGAGTTTAAACAAATGTTTTGACTGTATTTACATTTTAATTATATTATTTATTTTTTATCACATATTTTTATATGTACATTTAAGTGTTTTATAACAAAACTTTACCGTTATATTAAATCAGGATGGGGCTCTCAAAGAGCACAAATATGGGGGAGGGGGTTTTGCACCTATCCAACTGTATCTGTGATTAATTGCATTTTATACACACATTTAAAAACCAAATAAGAGTCTTTAAAGGTCCCATGTCATGGCCATTTCTACTGATCATAATTCCATTGTTGAGGTCTACTAGAATAAATGTATATCGTGCAATTTTCCAAACTCACATTGGTTTCTCAAACAGCATCTCTGTATGTGTATTCACTCTCTGTCCTAAACGGCTTGTTGGAGCTCCTGCCCCCCCCCCCCCCTCCCCTGTGAGCCCAGTGGCCGTCTGCGAGACAGCGAGACACAGCGAAGCCCAGCCTGAAAACACACACTCACCCGCAGCCTGGCTGGGAGTTTGTGTGTGTGCCCAGGCTGAGTTCCACGGTGTCTCGCTGTCTCGCCGACCCCACACCATTAAGCCGGCTCACAGTGTCCCGCTCCTCGCAGCAGCGAGCCTCGCAATGTCCCGCTGAGTGTGTGTGTGTGTGTGAGGAAGTCCGTGGATTGGTCCAAACGTAACGGCTCCGCTGATTGGTCAATTTGGACCAATCTGCGGAGCCGTTACGTCACTATACCCAAGAAGTAAACAATGGAAAAACAGAAATGTCCAACGAGGCGTTCTGGGGCAGCACAGACAGGTCTTCTCTGTGTTAGAGTTTTACTCCCTACAGGGTGTACTTTGAGGGTTTGTGACTCTGCAGACCGGTTACATGCAGAAAAAGCTACGTAACAACAAGGGGACGGGTAATAACCGGAAAAGCATGACATGGGACCTTTAAGCAAAAACTAAATCTGCATTATTATATTCTTTGGTCCATTTAGGGGCTTTGTAACACGCCCAAACACAACACTTACTTATCATCACCCTTTAAAGCTGATATCTTTATTTAATATCAATATTTACCCTCTTTTAGCTCCATGTTTGGTCTCCCCACTTCTTAAAGGGGAAATATCTGCTAAATGCTGCACTTTGTTCAGCAGCTGGTCTGTACCTCTGCCTGTCTGCTGACTGATTAACAGATTAACACCAGCCCATGGAGAATTATTATAATACTCTGAGTTTAAATATTAATGCAGCTGGCCTCACCTCGTCGCTGGTCACACACTGCTGGGAGAGCAGGTTCAGGTGAGTCCACACGGTGTTTCTCAGGAAGTTAATCCGCTCCATCGACTGTTTCTCAAACATCTGGGAAAGACAACAGAAACATTAAGCTTGTTGGTTTAAAAGAAGAAGAAAAAAACAGTCTCTCCCCCCTCTCCCCACTGGACATGGACTTTATTTTTTATGTTTTCTATTCTTAAATCAAAAGGAGAACGACACACAGGAAACTCAAGATGGTACATTTTCTATATTTTAAGCCTGATCATGGACTTTAACACACACACACACACACACACACACACACACACACACACACACACACACACACACACACACACACACACACACACACACACACACACACACACACACACACACACACACACACACACACACACACACACACACACACACACACACACACACACACACACACACACACACACACACACACACACACACACACACACACACACACACACACACACACACACACACACACACACACACACACACACACTTTTTTTTTTACGCTGCTATGGACAGTCTTGCACTAATGTACATTTCACAAAGATATTGAAGTGACTGTTATTTTGTATATATTGATTGTTGTGCTTTTATGTATGTCTTAATTGATTAATTCATGATTGTGTATATATAGGTATATACATATTTTTAAATATATTTGTTTTTGTATTCGGGATTGTGGTAAACGGTATTTTGATCTCTCTGTCTGGTCACAAACTGAAAGATTGACAAAGTTGACTTCGACTTAATTCAAACTTTTTGGAAGCTAATGAAAGGGTCTCACCTCACAGGCTTTGATATGTTCCTTCAGCCATTCATCTCGAACTTTCCCCACCATGGTCACGTTCTGCTGGTATAACCTGTCTGCCAGTCAAACACATACCTGACTTTAAACAGTATAAATACATTATAAATGCCCATATGAACCATAAGGCTCTCTCATGCTGATGTTTACCCTCTTGTAAGCATGCTAACATTCGCTAATGGACTCTTAACTGATAGTGAGGTAAATGGGGACGGCCTTGCAATTTTTTTATGAATTGCAACACCCAATTTTACTGCAATTCATCCTGTGGTGAACATGCATATGTGTGTTAGAATATTTCACTCTATGTTGGCCCCAAAATGCTCCTGATCATGCTAACACCTTACATGCTAGCTCACTGCTATTGGTGTGTAAGTGTGTGTTTAAATGGCTGAAGGAGAGGCGACATTTAAAGCCGTTTTTTGACTAAAGTTATTTTTTATATTTGAGCTCTTACCTGCTTCTTCTGCATTCTGTTTTGCCTGCTGTGCCTTCGAGAAGAGCTGGAAGGAGATGACGTAGAAACACATGTGAGTACAAAAGGCTAACAAATACAGAAATGACTTTAAAAGGTCAACAATTCTTTGTGCCTCTCAAACATTAGTAACCCGAGACGGATGGAGGAAGTGTATAAGAGACATAAACATGGATTGTCCAAAATAGTGTGTTTTTACAGAAGCTGAATCTGCCAGTCAGCAAGAGAGGAACCATCAGAGCTCATTCCTCAATCACATGTCATTAAAGGGGCCATATTCTGCTCCTTTTCAGGTATATTGTGTGTCGATCAGAGCCTACGCTGGTTTCTGTTAAATGCTTTTGCAAATAAATTCATTTTATAATAATATGCAACCAAGAAAGTGTGTTTGACTATTTTGTCTTTTCTGTGCATGCATATGGAAGGAAATACATGATCCAAGTTAATACTAATGTCATTGTTGACTTCGCTGTACCTTCTCGATGTGCTTGGTGTTGCTGGTGTTTGTGTTTCTGTTGACGTTCTGATCGGCTTCTTCTTTATCCCGGCACTTCTGGTCGTACGTCTTCTTTGACTGTTAGTTAGAAAAACATGGATTATGAACCACATGTTTATCACCATAGAATCATCTTTAGAGTTGTTTCAGACACACTGCATGACAACTACTTCTTCTTATGCAAATGATCTGGATGGCACTGAATGACACACACTTTTAGTTCACTTCCCAAAGTTTCTGACACAACTTCCCCCAACACAAAGAGGAAGAAGAGAGACGGGATGATCGCTGGCTTTTTCTAAGTTTTCACAACACGACTGAAACCCCACGACCAACATCAGAGGAGGTGGAAGAAGTCTTTTATTTAGTTCAGTCAGACAACTCACGTGTTTCTCTGATATGTTTATTAGAAGCAGCATATCCAGCATATTCCCAAACATACAAACATTTCCCAAATTGGGATCAATAAAGTACCCTCTGATCTGATCTGATATAGTTTGGCGTCTAGACTCGGGCCTCATCACATTACACATAGCTCGCAGGCTTCGGCTCTTATATAAATACTACTTTTAAATCCAGGCTTAAGACTTTTCTTTTTGCCGCTGCTTTTAATTGAACTGTTCCCATCTTACACTGCACTGTAACCACACTTGCTAACCCTCCCGATTTTCACGATTTCATTCCCCTCTCCCGGTTTCCTCCCGGGTTCATATTTCTCCCGCGTTTCTGACAAATTCAGATTTACTCACGACTGTTTCCACTCTGACTTTAATACAGCTACACCATTGTTTGGTTTCCATGGTAGCACGTCTCTTTGGTAGCGGGCGCAACTGAAAGTCTGAGAGGGTGTTCAGCAGAGTGAGGAAGATAGTCACAGAAAAACAGAACAAGAATCGACAACTCTACCCTCTGCTCACTCCTTTCCTGTACACATATGCTCCATCAAGGACGGTGCTACGGGCACTTACAATGCCAATAAGCATGTTAATGTTAATCTACAGCTCCGGCGAGCCAAAAAAAAAAAAGGTGCATAAACCACATCACTCCTGTTCTTCAGCAACTTCACTGACTCCCCGTCAAATCCCGTATAGTTTTTAAGATTCTGATCCTCACCTTTAAGGCCATCCATAACCTCACTCCTCTGTACCTCTCCGACCTCCTGCACATCAACACACCCATCCGCACTCTGCACCCCCTTCCCTCCACCTCACTGCACCCCCCTTCCCTCCACCTCACTGCACTCCCCTCCACCTCACTGCACCCCCCTTCCCTCCACCTCACTGCACTCCCCTCTACCTCACTGCACCCCCCTTCCCTCCACCTCACTGCACCTCCCTTCCCTCCACCTCACTGCACCCCCCTTCCATCCACCTCACTGCACCGCCCTTCCCTCCACCTCACTGCACCCCCCTTCCCTCCACCTCACTGCACCCCCCTTCCGTTTAACCACCATGGGGTCTAGAGCCTTCAGACGCTCTGCACCCCGCCTCTGGAACTCCCTCCCATCTGACATCCGCAACACTGACTCTCTCCCCATTTTCAAATCACGTCTCAAAACACATCTCTTCACACTCGCATATCCACCCTGATCATTATCCATCACACATCCTCTGTTTCATTTATTTGATTTTGTATATACTGCATTGTCTTGTTTATGTTTCTTATGCTGGTGTTAGGTATTGTGTATAAATATATATATAAATGTATATAAACAAAAGAGGTTAAAGTAAGAATATGTTATAAAAAAAAAATATTGATATAAACATACAAATTTAAAATGTCCAATAAAAAAAAAAAAAATTAAGAACATGCAAAAAAATAATAATAACAAAAATAGATATTTATAAAAGTACAAGAAGTTATGCATTATTATTTCTTTAGTTTGTTAGTAGTATTAGTTCTGCATGAGAAGCAGCTTCAATGACACATTTACAGGGAAAGAAACTTGGGAAAAGTTCATAAATGTCTGTAATAATTAACTCTTTACTCACATCCATGGTCTTCTTGTACTGCGAAGCCTTCTGTTTGTGCAGAGCGTCCATCTGCTGCTCCACCTGAAAGGAAAAGGTTGGGATTACTGATGATTTATTGTTATGGTTTTTAGAGAGATCCCCTCAGCGCTGATTAAAGGCCTCCAATTGTGCTATTTTTAGGCATATATTATGGGTCTCAGATATATACAAATATATATAAAAACCTGTCTATGATGTGTTTTGCAGATCATGCATTTTAGACATCCCTCATATCCCTCTATTCCAGCCCTGTTCAAAAACTGCAAGTTCGGGGTCCTTAGTTTGAAAAAAAAGAGAGGAGGGGAAGCTAATGCCTGCTCAGAATTACACGAGATACTCAGCTAAACGCTGCCGTGATGAAACGCCATATCATGGATTATCAAGGATTCTCTCTGAAACAGTCTGGAGCTCAAAGGCTTTCTCTCTTGCCGGTTATACCACAAGGTGAGTTCCTTTTTACTTCCTGCTTCTTCACACACATGCTCTCCAGTACAGGTTAGCTCTGAGTGTTAGCGATGCTAATGTAAACACCGACCATATTACGTCCAAAACAGTCGGGCATTGTTTCTGATAGCAACGTTTCTGATTGGGCCGTGGGTCCACATTTCAGATATTACGTCATATCGGACGCAAATCTGGATCAGCTCCGTTGTTCCCCGTTTTTAGAGATTTGGGTACGGAGGAAAAGAGAGGGGGTTTTGTTTCCTGACACTTTGCGAGTTCCCCGACACACATATTTATGTAAGACATCAAAAAGTGCATTTTGCATGATAGGTCCCCTTAAAAGCTCCAACCTTTTTCCTGGCGTCTTTCTGTTTCTCCCTGAACTCCTCCAGCTTCTTGGCCTCCTCCCTCAGGCTGTGAGACAGTTGTAAGTGAGACAGACTCACATGTTCAGTCTCTGCTGGCGCAAAAAACATATTTAAATTCTGAGCTACACATCAAACAGATACTAAAACAAACAGGGAATAAAGGGAGTGTTATTCAGATGCAAAAATGTTAAGCACTTACGTAACTTGAGCATGTCCAGGGAGCGTTTTAAAGTGCTGAAAGAGACAAAGAAAAGTAGATTACAGAAAAATGCTCAGCTTTAATTCATCAATTAGATGAGCTTTACAAACCGGGCAGGAAATGTACTCAACATGTTCACAGACAGGATCGTAAAACTTCCGTCAAAATCCCGAATAACCCGTCGGCCTTTACACAACTCTGACGCGGGGGGGGGGGGGAAGCATGCTCGTGGGGGACAGTTCACATGCGCCGTGTTATGCATGGCTGCTTCACCTCGCGGGAGCGTGCACAGCGTCAAGCCAAAACTCACAGACATTTCAATGATCTGTGCGGCACAGTTAGGTTTGGAAACGGTATGATTTCCTTTTTGGAGGGCATGCATAACACGGCATAACACCGGAGCCTCGCTGCAGGGAAACTTTGGCGCTGTTCTAAGTTTGTTCTAATCCGTCAAAATGACGGACTGCTTTCAGTTTAGTTCCTTTAGAGCAGGGGGGTCAAACTCAAATACACAGTGGGCCAAAATAAAAAAATGGGTACTAGTGGAGGGCCGGACTGGTTCAATGTTTATTGCAGAACGTATTGAAATGAACTTATTGCACATATTAAACCTGGAACTAACAAAGCTTAAACTATTGCCTATAAAAACAACATTAAACATTAAATAATCAGTTGCATTCATTTCTTATGGCTCTATCTGCAGCTTTTCCAGAGTCATTTCTTATGAGTACATTTTCCCACAGGCCAACAACAGCTTCAACAAAACTATTCCCCTCAGAGAGAAAACCAAACATGCCCTGTTGTCGTGAGAGAGAAAGTGCAGAAGGAAACATCCATTGAACTCAGTGTGCTGCTCTGTGATGCTAGTTCAGATACTTGGCATCTCATCTTGGGTGCAAGGTCATCAATGTTTGGGCTCAGGCTCTGAGCTGAGGAGACCCTCAGGATGGAGTGAAGGTGTGTGCTGCAATATACCGGCGGGCCAGATCTAATAGTAATTAGAAATTATCCTGCGGGCCGAAATTAAATCCACCACGGGCCGGATTTGGCCCCCGGGCCTTGAGTTTGACACATGTTCTTTATAGCATAAGGTTAGCATTTAGCTTCTGGCGATTAGATTTCTGATTAGAAAATGATAAAAGTAGGTAAACGTGTGGAGATTATCCGGCTGAACAAAACGTGCATTTATGAAACCGGTTCGTTTTCCACAGATCTTATTTTTTACGATATTCCAAAATCATATGGAAAAATCTGTTGCTTTTTTGTCGAGGGAGCCAGCAGCTTACTTCCGGGTCGGCCGACAAAAATACGTCATCACTGCACGACTCTATGGGAGCGTGAATGTTCCACAGTGGGTTTTAAGCCTTGCAGAACATTTACATGCTCACAAACCTACAGGAAAGGCACAGCCCCATAAAGCATAATAGGGCCTCTTTAAATCCACACATTGCCTTTTTGTGAGAAGCAGGGAACCTTTAATACAAAGGCCTATTAATAAACTATTATTAAGTAAATCCAGTTCCCCCTCCCCATTAATCCTCCTTCCTCTTCACAAACAGAAACTGATATGTGACCGCGGACAGAATAGGAAGTAAACTTGCGGCGCTCAAAACATTATTGCAACTTAAAAGACATTTACATTTTCACTTTCAAACTGCGAACCACATATTTACCACAATCCCACGCCTAGTAAGCAGGCTCATCTTTAACCTCTCTTTCTGCATCCAAAAATACGCAGAAACACACTTTTATTAACTGCTGTTTAATGTAAATAAATGGAGCCCAACACATCATAAAAACACACTCACTTCATCTCATTGTGTCCACACACTTTCTTGGACAAACCCAGGAGGTCTTTGGCGTATTTCTCTTCAATGGAGGCCCTGAAAGACACAATTGTACTACATTAAGGTCAGCATACAGACAGATAGGGAAATTCTTTATCTGATAAACTGCACATGTATTTCCATGACGCTATGATGAGTGTACATATGCAAACCAGTTGGTCATCAGGATCATTTAATGGCCATTTTTATTAACAGACGTTGTGAATGAATGTCAAATATGAATTTAGGACACAATAGTACTTTTCCCAGGAATAGTTCCGATAGTTCTTGGGATTTTGCGTTCACACCAAAAAGATCTGGAACTAGAACTTTTTTTCGGGAACCTTTTCACATTACATAACATTACATGTCACTTGTTAGACGCTTTTATCCAAAGCGACTCACATACTCAATACTGTGGACAATCTCCACAGGAGCAATTTGGGGTGAAGTGTCTCAGGGACACGACGACATGCTGACTGCAGTGGGACTCGAACTTCCTATCCCCTGATTCAAAGTTCAGCGCACTAAGTTCAGCGCACTATCCCACTGAGCCACACCCCTTTTTAGTCCCTGCTAGAGAGGGTAGGAGGCCGACTGAGGGGGTCTCTGTTTACTAGAGATGTCTCACAGCCCTCCTGTCGTTGTGTCAGCATATGCAGATGACATAAATATCCATTATCCAGGGTCACACAGATGTACAGGAACTGAAAGAAAGCCTTGCCCTTTACGAAAAGCATCTTCAGCCAGGGTCAACTGGGGAAAGAGCGAGGCTGTTTTAGTGGGGCCAGTGGAGAGTAGGGGACATTCCTAGTCTTCCTGGAGGCATCAGGTGGGGTAGACGAGGGATTAAAGTCCTAGGGGTGCAGTTAGGGACTGAGGAGTTTCAAAAACAGAACTGGGAGGGAGTGCTTGACAAGGTGGAAGCTAAGTTGTCTAAATGGAGATGGTTGCTACCTCAGCTGTCATACAGGGGAAGAGCTCTGATTGTGAATAATCTCGTTGCCTCTTCTCTTTGGCACAAGCTCATAGTGTTGGCACCACCACCAGGGCTGGTGAAAGAACTACAGTGGTGCCTTGTAAACTTTTTCTGGTCTAGACAACACTGGCTGAAGGCTTCAGCCCTGTATCTCCCTGTGCAGAGGGAGGGCAAGGGCTGATAGACATTCAGTCCAGAAACAGCTGCTTTTAGACTGCAGACTGCTCAGAGACTGCTGTACGGCAGCGGGCAGCGCTGTTGGATCCTGCTCGGCTTACTCCTCAGGAAGGCTGGAAGGCTTGGGATGGATAAACAC
>JAPTMU010000171.1:233862-241362 GCA_028583405.1 Pogonophryne albipinna
CACTGACTGAATGATGAGGGACTGAAACATGTTGTTGTTCCACTGACTGAATGATGAGGGACTGAAACATGTTGTTGTTCCACTGACTGAATGAGGGACTGAAACATGTTGTTGTTCCACTGACTGAATGATGAGGACTGAAACATGTTGTTGTTCCACTGACTGAATGATGAGGGACTGAAACATGTTGTTGTTCCACTGACTGAATGATGAGGGACTGAAACATGTTGTTGTTCCACTGACTGAATGAAACAGTGTGTGTTATTGAACAGGAGTGATGCAGGAAGTCTCACTGTGTGCTGTCATGTCTCTCCAGGCCACCAGGGGGCGGAGGCCGAGCCGACAGGAGGACATTGAGCTGGATTACCTGGGTGTTCCTGCTGAAGAGGAAGGAGCTCAGGGAGCAGAGTAGCAGCTCCACGGAGCTCCTCTCACACACATGGGTTTATCAGCTCTTATAGCTTTTAACCAACGTTAGAAAATATAGCTTTTACTCTGAAAGTCACCAGCGATGTGTTAGTGCCTCATGTTTCCTGACTTCCTGTCAGCTCCAAGCCCATTGGTTCCCACTGAAGATGAAGATCTTTAAAAACATCACAAGTTAGTTTTATTTAGAAAAGTCAATGCAGTCGGTGCAGTTTGAAAGCAGACACACCAACCCAGGCCGCTCAGGAACTAAGTCGGCCAATTAATGCCATATATTAATGTTCACATATCCTCTAGAAACAGTGTTACAAAACCCAGTGTTTGAATCTAATGTAGTGATTCCTGAGATAACAGGAGGAGCGCGTTACAGCGCCACCTAGTGTTGCATTTGTAGACCTCGAGCACAACAAGGATTTTTTATATTCAATCAACAAATGAGACAAAGTACAGTTTTTAAAATGTTACGTTTTTCACAACAATTCATCTGATCAGCGAGATAGGATATTTGACCCCCTTGTGGGTCACATGGGTCATTTCAGCAGCAGGACCAGATTTAGCTGAACAATATCCAGATAGGAATTGAACAAAAGTAAATAGTCCACACACTTCTTATTTCACAACAATGCTGATGTTTTTTTATTGACAGAAGAATTCAGCTTGATTTTGGTCTGAAGAGATTGTTTGTATAAAAATAGCTTTTTTAGAGAAATCCGATTATATTTGTAATTTGCCAAAATGTATAAGATTTTAACTTTTCTTTAATGTTCTTATTTCACATGTACTGAGCTCAGTTTGTAATCATTTTAAATCATTCAGTATTTCTCTTACGTTATATCATGTTTTATGGTATTTTCTGTATGTTGTAGTAATTGAGCTGTTTTTAAGAACTCCACCTATTGGAGAGCATTCCCAAATCCATAAGATATTAAATACTAACATGTTGTAATTAAAAATGGACATCATTTTGTAGAAGTTTCCTTTTTAAAAGGTCATGTGCTTTGTTGTGTGATCAAGATGTGCTTGTTTTTGTATTATTGAGGATTGAACTTATTTCACAAGATGATCAATAATATGTAATCATTACTTTTTGGTCTTTTATGAAACATTTGAATTTCTTTAGAATTTCACTTTTTTCAAATAATTCAGATTATTTTTGTGATTTAGGATTTTCCCAAATTCAGGAGACTAATTATTTCGAACTTAAAATGTTAACATTGTCCGTAAACAAGTGTTGTGATTTTGGAACCGAGAAATGTTTTTGCTTCATAAGAATTTTGATTGATTTTGTTGTTTTTTGCATTTCTGAAGAATTTAGCTTTCGCCTATTAAGGTTTTTTGATGTGGCTTTTTTTTAACAAATATTGTATTTGAAGATTTTTCATGATTTAGCTTAAATCTTGCATCACAAATTCTACTTGATTTTATCATGAAGAGTTTTGACCCATTTGGTTTCCATGAGTTACGATGAAGCAAATCGTCTTGAATTCTGAACACAGCAGAATCCTCCAGAAATCATGACGATGTTCAACATCACTGTAATACATGCTGTCATTTGCTATGTACCAAAAAAATAATAAAACTTCTTTAAAATCCATGAAACTCTGAGAGTGAGCTGATTTCAAAAGTGTTTCTCCTGGTTGGAACATGATGTGTTTGCTTTGTTTCTGAGAACTAAACCTCAAGGCTTTAGTTCTCACAGGTTAGTATTGAAATCATCTCTGAGTCAAACAGGGCCGGCCCTTGGCATAGGCAGTGTAGGCGAATGCTAAGGGCGCTTCCATCCATGGGGGGCGCCGGAAATTGGGGGGAAGAAAAAACATATGAATACTATTAACGATTTTTGATAACAAAACAATTTCCCAATTTGGGATCAATAAAGTATATTATTATCCTATGTTAACAGAACGAGGCATACATAGCGTACAGCGCCCATAAACTATGGCAGGGGTCTGCAACCTGTTTGACCCAAAGAGACATTTTGACCCCTTTTCCACCCATTCTTTTGTCTGGAGCCGCAAAACATATCTGATAGCTTACTTTAAAATAACTTAAACACAGCACTTGGGGAGTCCTCTGCACATTTGAAGGAAATAAATACAACTACAATGGGCCCACTTTGAAATAACTAAAAACCTACACACTGTGAAACAGCTCATGTCAGTTCAACAAATGAAAGTCCACCTGCTGCAAATCAAGTCAACTTGAAGACAATCTTTGTTTCAACTCATTAATGCAAGTAAACCTCGTTGATATGACTTAAAGGTTCTAGTTGGGTTAACATTGTTTTTTAAGTTGTTTAAATTGATTTAACTTTAAACTCAGAGTTGAAACAAATACCAATCTGACATTATTATCTCCACAGCGACGCAGATGCAAAAAAAGTAATGCTCAGATTAATTATTATTACATAGAGTATTGATCAGATTAGTTATTATTACATAGAGTATTGATCAGATTAGTTATTATTACATAGAGTATTGATCAGATTAGTTATTAGTACATAGAGTATTGATCAGATTAGTTATTAGTACATATAGTATTGATCAGATTAGTTATTAGTACATAGAGTATTGATCAGATTAGTTATTATTACATAGAGTATTGATCAGATTAGTTATTAGTACATAGAGTATTGCTCAGATTAGTTATTAGTACATAGAGTATTGATCAGATTAGTTATTATTACATAGAGTATTGATCAGATTAGTTATTAGTACATAGAGTATTGATCAGATTAGTTATTAGTACATAGAGTATTGATCAGATTAGTTATTAGTACATAGAGTATTGATCAGATTAGTTATTAGTACATAGAGTATTGATCAGATTAGTTATTAGTACATAGAGTATTGATCAGATTAGTTATTAGTACATAGAGTATTGATCAGATTAGTTATTAGTACATAGAGTATTGATCAGATTAGTTATTATTACATAGAGTATTGATCAGATTAGTTATTAGTACATAGAGTATTAATCAGATTAGTTATTATTACATAGAGTATTGATCAGATTAGTTATTATTACATAGAGTATTGATCAGATTAGTTATTAGTACATAGAGTATTGATCAGATTAGTTATTAGTACATAGAGTATTAATCAGATTAGTTATTATTACATAGAGTATTGATCAGATTAGTTATTATTACATAGAGTATTGATCAGATTAGTTATTATTACATAGAGTATTGATCAGATTAATTATTATTACATAGAGTATTGATCAGATTAGTTATTATTACATAGAGTATTGATCAGATTAGTTATTATTACATAGAGTATTGATCAGATTAGTTATTAGTACATAGAGTATTGATCAGATTAGTTATTATTACATAGAGTATTGATCAGATTAGTTATTATTACATAGAGTATTGATCAGATTAGTTATTAGTACATATATTGCACAGCAAAAAACTAAACTAAACAAAAAACAAAACAGAAAAAGCAGTCAGGAGGAAGTTGGTTGAGGGGGGGGGGGGGCTTATGGATACAGAGTTGAAGAGGTGGGTTTTGAGGCGGGACTGGAACAGGGTGAGGGACTCAGACTCACGGAGGTCTTGGGGGAGGGAGTTCCAGAGCTTCGGGGCTGCCACAGAGAAGGCTCTGTCCCCGAAGCTCCGGAGTCTGGCCTTGGGGATGGAAAGCTAACCGGCTGAGGTGGATCTGAGGGTCCGGGGTGGTTGGTAGAGGATGAGGAGGTCAGTGAGGTAGGGGGGGCAGATGGTGGAGGGCTTTGTAAGTGAGGACCAGGAGTTTGTAATGAATGCGGTGAGAAACGGGGAGCCAGTGGAGTTCTTTGAGGACCGGGGTGATGTGATGCCATGACTTGGTGTGGGTGAGGAGTCTGGCGGCTGCGTTCTGGACACGCTGGAGTCTACTGAGGGATGTAGTGCTGATGCCGTAGAGGAGGGAGTTGCTAATGTCTTTCTCTCCATGATATTGTTCTCCTCCTCTCTCAGCAGAAATCTCTTACAGAAACCAAAGCACATTCACTCCTCTCTATATTCTGAAGCTTTCTACACACACACCGTTCACACACTCATTTAGCAACAATTTATCACAAAACATGTTCAGAAAAATCATCTTTGAATTCAAACATAGCACGAACACAAATTATAAAGAAATCCAATTATAAATAAATCAACTAAGTCTAAAGTGTGACTCCCAACCTGAACATGATTTCTGGTATATTAACTTTAATAAATAACAATGTAATAAATATGAAACATACAGGTCAATATCACCTTGCTATTGGTAGCTGAACTGTCAACACCCCAAAACATATTCTTAGATAGAAACACCTCATTTTGAGCTATTTAGACTTAATTAACACTTATAGTTTCATGTCTTGTTACATGAGAATAGATCATATCTGTTAAGTGTTATTATGGGAGAATTACTATTCTTGTGGTACTGCTGCCTCATTAGGCCCATATTGAGCATATTAAGACTCATGTACAACAACTTCCTGACTTACAATCAATCAGCACTAATTAGAGGGTCATTGAGGAAAAACTCTCAACTAATGGCTTATTACTTGTAGAATATGGTCATGTAGAATAAGGCATTAATAAGTGTTTTATAATCACTAACCCTTAGATGCATAAGTGGGTATTTTTGGTATATCATGCCATTCAAATTTTTAAATTACTTTTTAAGAAATTGTAGTTTTTGTATTTCTACCCCAAGCTTCCATAAGTGGTTCAAAAATGACCCGCATGCATTTCCTATGGGATCCTATGGGAACCTTTGATTCTTATCACCTGTTGCTGTCAGGAATACATTCACTGTGGAACACACAGACGACATCACAAGTGACACCTCTCAGGAAGATTATTTTACACAGCAAGATCTGAAACCTGTCAGTATAATAATAATAATACATTATATTTGTATAGGGCTTTTCAAGGACTCACAGTCGCTTTACAATATAAGGGAAGGTTAGGGTGGGGGGGGGGGGTATAGGACTATCAGACTTGATCAGCAGGAATGGATTGATGGGGGGGGGCTATGAGTAGACCAGAGGAGAAGAGATGAGTTTTGAAAAGGGACTGGAATACTGTGAGGGTCTCAGAATAGCGGAGATCTTTGCATCAATATGTAAAAAAAAATTAAATATTTCTAGTGTGAACCAACATATAATACTAAATATTATACAAGTGATCTTTCTGAACCAAAATGACAAAAATGGCATAAAAACACATATTATTCTAATACGGGTCCTTTTTGACCCACTTATGGAAGAGTGTAGGGTCCAGTCACTCGGGCATCTAAGGGCTAATAAAGAGCCAATATACTGCTAATATGCATGTTAGTTAACAACCAGTTGATGTCTGCAGGTTATTTGTTCTACTTTTGAGTAGTTTTGCAGTGAAGTGTAGCATTGAGTGAATGCACTGAGTCCCTGTGTTTACCTGCGCTCCCTGCAGCCACCAGCAGGAGGAGCTGCAGCTCAGGACTCATGGTGCCGGGTCAGAGACAGGACCGGGGGACAATCTGCATCAAAACAAGTCATTCAGAATCAGATCAAGATGCATCTCATCGTACATGTTATCACGTCTCTCTCTGAAAGCCTGAGTTCAAGTGTGCACTGCTAACATGTACAATCTTGCCAAGTATATTTGTCTCATTTCTAGTCAGAATATGTCGTTACACTTGATATAAGACTTAATAACTGAAGTCTTGTTTTTAGACAAGGCATCTGAAGCATCTTTTTGAGTCAAAGTCTCTTAAAAACATCTTATTTTAGAGAAACATCTCCAGCTGACATCAGGAAACAGAATCTAAGCATTTCTGTCTAACATTACTTTGAATTATTATATATTTCCTTTAATATATTTATCCCTCGCAGACCAAAAACCAGCAGCTCCACACAGTTCCAACAACTGGAAACACCAGGCAACCACATCGGTCTGAGTGATATTAAACGTTTGCACAAAGACTTGTTCAGCATTTAATTTGTGTTTAATGCAAATAGAGTTAGACTGAGGGACTCCATTATAGCACAGACAGGAAACCCTTCCCTCTCTGTGTGATTATTTCATCTTCTCTCCTTTTGTTCTCCTCTTTAGAACACTCCTCTTCTCACACACACACACACACACACACACACACACACACACACACACACACACACACACACACACACACACACACACACACACACACACACACAGTATATATGGTGTGTTGTGTTTCTCTGCTTTGCCCTAAAGAGGTCATTTAGGACGGCCTCGTCTCAGCCGTCTCTTTCAAGACTGCAACACAACTCATGAAAGCATTCAATGCAGTAACTCATGGAATATAAGAGGTTTTCTCATTGGTTTTAAACATGTAAATAGATTTGGAGTAACAGAGTGACAGCAGGGACTGATCCCCCCCATCACTTCCTGGTGACAGCTGAGATCTGACAGAGAGATAGCAACATGCTAACTGTGCTCTCTGATGTCTCAATCACTCCCTCAGTAAACACACACTGTTCACAGGACTCTGACACGTGCATACAATCATCACATAGGCTTCAACATGTCATGCTATATACAGGTGAAGAATACCAGTGTGCTGCATCATTCTATATGTACATCAATGACATCTGTAGAGTATCCAATGTACTGAGGCTAGTTTTGTTTGCTGATGATACAGATATATTCTGTTCTGGGGAGAATTTAGAACAGCTAGTGGAGAACATAGAAAATGAAATGCACAAATTAAAAACATGGTTTGACAAAAATAAACTATCATCAAACTTGAGTAAAACAAAATGAATGCTGTTCGGTAAACATAGAACAAAAAACACAAACACAAATCAAAATAGATGGGGGTTGAAATTGAAAGAGTCCATGAAATAAATGTCTTGGGGTAATAATAGATGACACAATACGTTGAAATGACACATAAAACATGTACAATCAAAGCTGTCAAGAAGCATTTCCATACTAAACAAAGTCAAACAAGTTCTAGATTCAGAAATCACTTGGCATTCTCTACTGTTCACTAGTCGTACCATATCTGACTGACTGTGCTGAATCTGAGGCAATAACTACAACAGTTCAATACATGCAGTATCTAT
>JAPTMU010000171.1:251362-274676 GCA_028583405.1 Pogonophryne albipinna
TATTTACACCATAACGGTGCACAGCTGATATACAAGGACTAGTTTTTAAAGATATTACTGATTTTCTTTGAATGTAAGAATGTAAATTCTGAGTCTGAAATAGTATAGCAATATGCTGTAAAATGATGTGTAAGCATGAATAACACTTCACATCTTCAGATGTTGTACACACATAAGTGTCCTACACTAATAATACAAAGGTATTATGGCTGTGTGTACCTTGTGTGCACCGCCTAGTGGTTAAAGCACGTTATTGAATTATTGTTTTTATGTGTTATATTTGATTAAAAAAATATTAAGAGTACATACTTTCATAGGGGGGAAAGTAGAAGGTCTGTGATAGAAATATAGAATATACAAAATCAAGAAGATACTGTATGTGATCTCTACAATAAAACAGTTTAGTGCCGGATGTACAAAGATATTAATATGAGGATGTGCAAAACAGACAAACTAATTAACATTTATTTAAACATTAAATAATACTTTAGATTAAGGTCTTCTTTTAAATAAGAAAAAAGCTTTGTGGGTATCTATCTACAGATAAATATTAAGCCTGACAAAGTACTTAACGTCTAATGTATTGCTTTCCTGCAATGTTAACTATGTTGAAGCACTTATTTTAACTGATATTATACACATTAATTATACTCTTATGTAGATAGAATAAGAAATGTGCAGAATATGACAGTTTAATGGTGGAGGTACACACATATTGATAGATGTCGTAATGCACTGTTGAGGAACCTGTGACCCAAGTGTTTCATTCATTGCATAACTACACCGTAGTTGTGTATATGATATGTCAATAAACCTTAGAAAATCTTGAAATCTTGAAAGGGATGTGCAAAATAGCCATAATATACAGTCTTTAATTAACTATTAGTAGAGAATAACGAGTAATGAATATACTTTATTACTCGTTTCCATTCATGTCAATTGCAGATAAATGTTTAGTCTTCTCAAGCAGCAACTATCAAATATCTCTCCTGATTGTTGGCACTTGACAATCACCTTTCCTGAATTTCACTCAGGTGTAACTAAAGTCTGATTTAAGGGTTGTTTATATTTCACATAATTAATCAGAATCTGCAAAGTAACTAAAATAAATGCAGTGGAGTAAAAATACCAGGTTCACCTCTGAATTGTAGTGGAGTAGAATTACAAAGTAACAATGAGCTGTCATGTGGGTATATATTAATGCTGCACATTATGGACACAAGCGATTTTCACCCATTTATTAATTATATGTTTTACATTTGATAACACCAATGTGTTTAATACTGGCAACTTCTAATTGTGGGGAAAGCGAAAACGTTCAGTAGAGACGTCCCATAGAACATTTTGCGAAACACAATAGCCAGCATGTGTAGTTCTGGGGGGGGGGGGGCGTTCGATTCCAGTTTTGGATAGTCTGGCGTGGTTTCGTTCCATTTCACACAGCTGTTTGACGCTCTGCTTAACCTTACGGGGACTGTAGTCCTAAACGATAGCTGGGGATTATGGGTAGTGTAGTGTCTTCAGCCATCCTAAACTCAGAAATGTTTTTCGGATTTGATATGGCATTAACACCATATCCCTACATGCATTGCGGCTAAAACATCCAATCAGCGAGCTTAAACCAGCTGAGGATCTTGGGTAATCAGTTCAGTGGCTGTGTATCGCAATGATGCTCGAAAGGTCCCATATAGGCCTACGTCTGTTTCCGGTTCTTTTTATTTTGAAATTCAGTTCCTGACGGACGCCAAAAAAGCCCGAGATTATGGAATTAAACCAATAAATAAAAGCAAGGATAATTGTGTTTATTGGTGAGTAAATAACAGTGTGTTATTTTGAAAAGAATAACGAATTAGAAGGAAAAAATATTTTAAAATACAGATTTCCGTGTCCTGAGGATCTGAGCCATTTATTTTCCTCACAGACGGAAACAAAAGTCCGAAATTATACGATTTAAAATAAAAGCAATAATTGTGGCTTGATATTGAGTAAGAACATGTTTTTATGAACCACACAGCTTCCGGTCTCCCACGACCCGACCGGAGAAAAAGACGTGCTGCAGGCAGTAGAAATACATTGCTTTTAAAATCGTGCTGTGCAACACGAAAAAAAGGGGCAGATCGTGTTGGTGAACACGAAATGCCGTGAGACTGGGTTGGTTAAAACAGGTACGGGTCAGTTAGTTAACGTCTGCAGTTAGTGATGGAGGAGTGAGGCGTTCAGGGGACAGCAGAAGGTGGGAACTGGCAGCATCCTCTGTGGTTCCTCCTGATGTAATTGTTGCTGTAGAACATGTTTCAGTGTGATGATGGTGCTCCATGACTCATTTGAACTGAAGGAGCATATTCTCTGAACTGTTGCTTTAACTCTGAACATGTGACTTCTCTGTATGAACGTGTTCTTCTCAGCTAGAGTAAACTGGTGAAATGACTCCAGAGTGAGTTCACTGACGTGTTCCTGAGACGATAGGAAACTCTGTTGACCTTATCTTCTGATTTCTCCTCAGGACTCCAGGCTGAAGGAGAACTCAACTCAACAGGTAACGAGCTCAGTTTATTCAGCCTGTTACTCTTTAAGTGATTCCAGCCTGTAAACAACCTTTATCATAAAACATGATGTATTTAAAGACTTCACCACTAACTGATCCAGTTTCATCATTTATCATTCTACCATGTTTGTGAAGCCAGGATATACTTCAAAGGTCAACAACAGACCATCACCTTTTCATCACCACCACTTTCCATGATTATACTTTATAAATACCATCAGATCCTCACATTGAAAAGGAATCTAACTTCGATACAACCAACGTTAATATCTACCGAGACCACCAGAGAGACCAGGAACTGGGTCGAAATGTACAAAGTACAAACCGGATTTATTAAGGTTTTAACAAAAATAGCGGATTTACAAGAATCCAAAAAATAACAAAAGTCAAAATACAAAAGCAACAGGTTCACAAGTCAAATGTCCTCAAACAGCCTAAAACTCCCCTTTCTGTTCACACATCATCTTTGATCGTCTCTTGCCTCCTCCCTCTCTGCGTCAGGTGGTTTCCCCTTTTCTATCTTCGAGGGAGAAGGAGGTCACATATGTTCAACTTTTACATGTTTCATGAAAGCAGAACAATTGTCAATGTCATGTTTAGAATCAAGTTTTTTCTTGAAACATTTAATTTCAAATATGCAAACTTTATACTTTAATTTATTAACAGAGACTTCATTTATTAGCAGAGACAATAAGGACAGCTTGTCTCTGATTCGCTGGCCCAGGAAGTTCAAGTCCTTTGCGTAGGCCGCCTGCATCCTGTGCTTCATCGTCTTCATACCCGCGGTAACCGCTCTCAAGGTGTCAAAAGCTACAAACTTATCTCGAAACAATTGAATATTATCATAAAGTCACACAAAAATTAAATAATATAATGATTAACAATCATATCAGAAAACAGAGATATGCACCACTGAGTATATAAGTGGGTTTAAACAACACAAAGCTAAATGGCTTCACAGCATTAGCATAAGTGGTCAAACATGTATAGTAACATGATGTTAAAAATAAATCAAGATACTCTGCACTTTGATGCACACTGTCGGCAGGTCAGGTCCACAGCATTTCTGGAGCTCTCTCTCATCTGTGGCCCGTCTGGTCAGCTGCTGTAAAGATTACTTTGATGGCACAGAAGTCCTAGACTTCTTAGCCGGAGGAGGAGAGGTAGACCCTTCCTCCAGCTCCCTAGGACTAATGTCAAAATAATCTTCTAAATGTTCTGTAACATACCAGCGAGGTGGTTCCCTGTTATCCCCGCGGAGTCTCAGTGAGAGACCCCTCCTAGATGCTGGCAACAAATGATCAGATACATCTTCTCTCTGATATAAGCGTCCATCACCAACCAACCACTCAACAGAACGTCTATAAAGGGACTGAAACATTGCAATAGTAAATATCACACATTTTCTTAAAGATATTGTTACATCTACTTGGTTTTAAATTCATTACTACCAACCAGGAGTTGGATAAACACCAGATACTACAAAAGGAGTTGGTCCAAATCTCCAAAGTGAGCAAACCTATTCTAATGACTTTCAGCAGTTAAAAAGCTTCTAACATGATTCTACTTATTGAACTGCTCCCTGATGGGAAGAAACTAATAACACAACTGAACTCTCCTTTCTGCTAAAAATGGATAAATCAATAAACAACTCAGCGTTGGCCGGTTGATAAGGCCATGTTGCCAGTTTCTGATAAGTACAATGGGGATAGCTAAGATCAAAGTCACAAATCCCCCATTCTTTAACGACTTTGGGGAAATCAAAACTAAATGAAAGAATAGTCAAAATGATTCCAATCAGGATCTCCTGCATTGACTGGGATGAAGCATTCTCAGAGGTAAAGTTCTGTCTCTCCATGAGGTACTGTCACTGTCTCAGGTCCAGAGAGCTGTGAGAGTATGTAAAGGCGGGGCTGCTGATCTCTATCTCGGAGCTGCATGTCAAACCACATCAACATCCGGTGCTTAACCTGCAGCACGGAGGAGAGTCAAAGAAGGAGACATCTCCCTCTAAGCAGATCTGAACATTTTCTTTATAATTGTTTTCTTAAGCAGCTTTTATGGATAAAGGTTTTTAGCAAAGTTGGGAGAGGAGGAATCCTGTTGATCTACCGAAGGCAACCTCTCCATTTCCCCTGAACAGCAGGATTCTCCCTCCCTACATGTCTTCGTTTG
Organism: Pogonophryne albipinna; assembly: GCA_028583405.1. Taxonomy (NCBI): domain Eukaryota; kingdom Metazoa; phylum Chordata; class Actinopteri; order Perciformes; family Artedidraconidae; genus Pogonophryne; species Pogonophryne albipinna. Next base: position 256,083 of record JAPTMU010000171.1, read on the forward strand.
TTTAACTCCCATGTTTTGTTAACACATGACCCAAAAACAAACATGTGCATTTTAAAGGGGACCTATCATGGAAAATGCACTTTTGTACGTCTTTTATACATGAATATGTGTCCCGGTGTGCAGGGGCGGACTGGCCATCTGTAGAATCTGGAGAACCACAGAACGGCCGGTCGCCAAGGGCCGTTGACGTTAACATTGTTTAACGTCATCTTTTAAGTTACGCTGATGGCCGACAGAGGGCGACAGCGGCCGCTAATGCAGTTGTGTGTCTTATCTGTCAAATAATCACACACGAAGAAGAAAAAAGACCGGCCACAGGAAGAGAAGGGATTAGACGGGGAGACAGGGAGAATGAAAAAACATGGATACAAATCAAAGAAAATGAAAAGAAAAAGGTGGGCCGAGAAGGCAAGAGAAAAAAGGTGAAGTCACTCGCAGGTGAAGCATATAATGTCGCAACTTGACAGACCTTTTTGGCAGCAGCGCTGCTACGAGCACTATCAGCAGCAGCTTAGAACAAGTGCAAGATGATGAAGAGAATGATGAGGGCGTGAGTTCAGATATACAGCCAGCCTCCTGCGTTCATGATGAGGGACAGAGTTGAGCTGCTGGAAGAACCAGCTCAACTGGCACACGTGCAGGGCAAGAGCAAGAGGTGGGTGAGAATTATCCCTTGAACTCAGTGGCGTTTTCTCCTGGAGGCCAAGGGAAGCCAGGCTTCCCCTGTTTTTTTTGGATTGTAGTTATAATTTTAACAAAACACCTAAAACTATCGTGACAGCTAGAATAATAACAAAAGCCAAAAGTCCCCACTTAGCTTTATTGAAAGCATAGAACATCTTTAGCTGTAAATCATTCACAAATGTCTTCTTAATTTGACCAAAAACAGAATGCATTGGATCCTATATTGAACTAGCAGACAAAACTGCTCTGAACAGAAAAGTCCCAGATGGGACTCGCAGGTCCTTCATTCCTCCCCATCCCACGTGCAATGACAGCTAGATATCGCTGCCTTATCCTGAGCAGAGATATTCAATGCTCTTGGCTTTTATCTTTGTATATTTAATTCTACCTCCGAACAGAAAACCAATAAACCGATATTTAAAATCTAAAATCGGACCATTCTTGAATTTGATTTTGCTGATATGGTTTTTGGACTCAAACAACAAAATCAGAAAAAAGGCTTTTGTGTTCCTTTTTTCAGTTTTAGTTTTTTTGGGGATTTGTTTCTTGTGTTAAAAGAGAAACACGTACACGGACCCATATTGCACATGTTCACCAAAGGGTTCAAATGACAGTAACAGAAACATGCTACTGATCTCTACGTTTAGCTTTCTGATTGAACTGTTTTTTAGTTCTACTGAATCATATGTTTCATGTTTCAGGTCCTATCAGTTTATAGATGTGGGGGAGATGTTATACTTGATTAGAAGAAGTGATACCACAGTGTAGAAATACTGTTACAAGAACAAGTCTGGTATTGAAATGTACTTAGGTCAAAGTATTAGGATCAATTAATGCTTAAAGTACCATCATTAATACGACTCATACAGTACGACTATTTCCATAATGATATATTATAGTCTGGATTCTAATCAATGATCCATTCATGTGAACATCACTTTGAATGTAGCAGCTGGTAAAGGTGGAGATAACTTGAATGACTTGTTATACTTCCAGGTATCTTTATCCATAACAGAACTTCAACATTAAAGTGTTGTTTTATTAATAATAAGAACCTGCCAAGTCACCTCAAACTCATGTTGTGAATACATGTGATGTAGTATTATAAAACCATATACTCCAGTAAAGTCATTCAAACCTGTACTTACAGTACTTGAGTATATGTACTTTATTACTTCCCACCTCTGGTTTATAGAGAGCTGGAGTTAATGATCTGATTATCACTCGGAAGTATTCATAGTATAAATGATTAATGATTCAAATATGCTAATATCAATGAAGGAACATCTCTCTCTTGTTTCTCTGCAGAGCCTGGTGTTAGGCTGGTGGGAGGAGAGAGTCGCTGTGCAGGAGACCTGGAGCTGGAACATGAGGGAGAATGGAGACCAGTGGGGGACTATTTCTATCTCTTGACCCTGAAGGCAGCAGGAGACCTGGAGCTGGAACATCAGGGAGAATGGAGACCAGTGGGGGGCTACTCTCTCTGGACCCTGAAGGAGGCAGGAGTCGCCTGCAGAGAGCTCGACTGTGGCTCTGCTGTTTCTGTGGGAGAGAGAGAGGATTCCTCAAAGAGACCTGCGTGGTGGATCAGATCTGAATGTGTTCAGTCTGGATCTGCTCTGTGGGAGTGTGCAGAATCAGGTTCCTCTCTCTCCATCCTAACTCTCACCTGCTCAGGTAAGCCCATCAGTGACATCATCAGTGACATCATCAGTGACATTTTTTATTTTTTTTTCATTTTCTTGTTTTTACAATTAAAAAATACACAAACCCAAATAGCAAATGATGAACAGTGTATGAAGCAGCCGGGCGTAGTGGGTGGGCTACTGGGTCTGTAGGCCCACCCACTCATTCATCAACAATGACTGAGAGAAAATATAGTTTACCGGATTTCTATTTTTGATTATCAAAATGAATAATTAAATAATTAAATAATAGCAAAAATAAGTTTCCCTTTAAAAAATGCATACAATTAGAAGCATCATTTATTAACGTACTCAGGCTTCTGTTGTGTGAGATGTTCTATCCAATCACAACAGGCCAACGTAAAATGGCCTGTTGTGATTGGCCTACAAAGCTCACATAGTCGAAGTGCGGCGCCAACACAACGTAGGACGTCCCACAGACCCCGCAGAGGAAGGAGGAACATATAGCACTCATTTACAGAGTCACAAGAATCCATGTTCAGAGTTTAAAAAGAGTGAGAGAGGAGAGGCCAGAGCCACCATCCTCACAGCAGGGGCCGTCTCACTCCACATTCTGCCTCTCTGCTTTCTGTGTCCCTAAAATGTATCAATGTAATGTGAACCAAAAGAAATGAACAAGCAGTTTTACATTTCATTCCACTCCTTGCAGCCTGGAGCACGGCTGATATGAAGAGTCCTGAAACCCACCGGGTTATTTGGAGCCTGCTCCTCTAGAATGATACCATTCACCATTTAATGGAAAGCACGAGATCAAAATACAAACAGCTTGAATTCAATGATGACGCCATGTTTGAAGAACAACGTGTTTCCACACATCAGTCAGATAACATGTGAAACACACATGTGAGAGTAAAGAGTGAAACCTTTTGAAAGTGTGTGTGTGTGAGAGCAGAGGTGGAGCTGAGCAGAAGGAGCAGAGGGTCTGCAGAGGAGGAGGTTCTGTTGAAGACACAGGGGAAGGGTTCACTCATGGAGACCACTTGCTAGAGGGTATCAGGTGTAGATGTGAGGGTACCTGCAGTCTGTGTTCTTATCAACATGTGTTCTGTTGTTCATCATCAACTCATGTTGGAACTGAGTCCAGTTTGAATCTGAAATATAGTTTCATCTCTTTGATGGTGTGTCTTTGACCTCTGTTTGATCTTCTGTCCTCTGCAGACTCTGTCAGGCTGCTGGGGGGGACTGGTCTGTGCTCAGGCAGACTGGAGGTGAACTCTGACCCGTCTGACCCGTCCTGGTCCTCAGTGTGTGAGGCTGACTTTGACCAGCAGGATGCTCAGGTGGTCTGCAGGCAGCTGGGCTGTGGGGCTCCTTCAGTCCTCCAGGGGGCGCTCTATGGAGAAGGGGAGGCTCCAATGGGGACCAAAGAGTTCCAGTGTGGAGGCCATGAGTCTGCTCTCCTGGACTGTAGCTCAGCCTCAGAGAGAAACACCTGCTCACCTGGCACAGCTGTTAGCCTCACCTGCTCAGGTAGAGAGGAGCTGTGATTGGTTCATTCTGTTCTCATCAAACTCACTTTATTCTCTCTCTGATCTCTCTCTTGTTTCTCTGCAGAGCCTGGTGGTGTTCAGCTGGTGGGAGGAGAGAGTCGCTGTGCAGGAGACCTGGAGGTGGAACATCTGGGAGAATGGAGACCAGTGTGGGGCTATTACTCTCTCTGGACCCTGAAGGCAGCAGGAGTCGTCTGCAGAGAGCTCGACTGTGGCTCTGCTGTTTCTGTGGGACAGAGAGAGGAGTCCTCATACAGATCTGTGTGGAGGATCATCTCTGACTGTGCTCAGTCTGGATCTCCTCTGAGGGTGTGCAGCACCATCTTTATCTGACTCCATCCTGAATCTCACCTGCTCAGGTAAGCCCATCAGTGACATCATCAGTGACATCATCAGTGACATCATCAGTGACATCATCTAAGACAGTCGTTAAGCAACCACAGTTCATGGAGGTTAACCCAGATTAAAAAGTGTCTGTAAATCCAGACATGATATAAAGGTCCCTGAACATTCCTCTGGTAGCAGAGTGCCGTCTCATTTAGTATCCATCACACTCTGAATGAAAGTCCGTTTGATATTCATGTGGCAGAAGCTGTGTTTGTTCATCACGGGTGATCAGGTGGAATCAATACATACACAAGGTTTAGAGTCAGAACATACGTAATATTTAATATGAGAGAGACTTTATATTTAACATCCTTTCTTTAGGACACAGTGTTTACAATTTCCACTGACAGCTGAATGTATGTTTGTGTGTGAATATGCATCAGGGCACGGTACTTTAAGGAGCAGCTGGTGTTAGGAGAGCGCTAGCTGAATGCTGGATGTGTTGGGGGGCATGTCTCTCTGCCTGGGGCCCCCAGAGGGTCCTGCAGTGCCACTGCTCACAGCCATGAGGCCAGATCAATGAAACCAGGATACATCCTTTACCGTCAAACTGGGTCTGAACACAGCTGCCTGAGAGCGTTTGATCAATGCTTTCTGATGCTATATTTATGAGATGCTACTTATCAGCTGCATGGCCCTAACGCGTAAAGTTAGACAAGCATTTGTTCCAGAGCTTTTCACAAGTAGACTCTTGCAGGCCAGAGTAGCTGGAGTGAGTCAACAACAACACAAAGACATATCTGAGAAGAGACCAGGACGAAGAGGAAGAGGAAGAGAGAGATGAAGAGACCAGGAGGAAGAGGAAGAGAGAGATGAAGAGACCAGGAGGAAGAGGAAGAGAGGAGATGAAGAGACCAGGAGGAAGAGGAAGAGAGAGATGAAGAGACCAGGAGGAAGAGGAAGAGGAAGAGAGAGATGAAGAGACCAGGAGGAAGAGGAAGAGAGAGATGAAGAGACCAGGAGGAAGAGGAGAGAGAGAGATGAAGAGACCAGGAGGAAGAGGAAGAGAGAGATGAAGAGACCAGGAGGAAGAGGAAGAGGAAGAGAGAGATGAAGAGACCAGGAGGAAGAGGAAGAGAGAGATGAAGAGACCAGGAGGAAGAGGAAGAGGAAGAGAGAGATGAAGAGACCAGGAGGAAGAGGAAGAGAGAGATGAAGAGACCAGGAGGAAGAGGAAGAGGAAGAGAGAGATGAAGAGACCAGGAGGAAGAGGAAGAGAGAGATGAAGAGACCAGGAGGAAGAGGAAGAGAGAGATGAAGAGACCAGGAGGAAGAGGAAGAGAGAGATGAAGAGACCAGGAGGAAGAGGAAGAGAGAGATGAAGAGACCAGGAGGAAGAGGAAGAGGAAGAGAGAGATGAAGAGACCAGGAGGAAGAGGAAGAGAGAGATGAAGAGACCAGGAGGAAGAGAAGAGAGAGATGAAGAGACCAGGAGGAAGAGGAAGAGAGAGATGAAGAGACCAGGAGGAAGAGGAAGAGGAAGAGGAGGAGATGAAGAGACCAGGAGGAAGAGGAAGAGAAGAGAGAGATGAAGAGACCAGGAGGAAGAGGAAGAGAGAGATGAAGAGACCAGGAGGAAGAGGAAGAGAGAGATGAAGAGACCAGGAGGAAGAGGAAGAGAGAGATGAAGAGACCAGGAGGAAGAGGAGAGATGAAGAGACCAGGAGGAAGAGGAAGAGAGAGATGAAGAGACCAGGAGGAAGAGGAAAGGAGAGATGAAGAGACCAGGAGGAAGAGGAAGAGGAGATGAAGAGAGCAGGAGGGTCAGAGCAGAGGAAGAGGAGGAGATGAAGAGAGCAGGAGGAAGAGGAAGAGGAGAGATGAAGAGACCAGGAGGGTCAGAGCAGGAGGAAGAGGAGAGATGAAGAGACCAGGAGGAAGAGGAAGAGGAGGAGATGAAGAGAGCAGGAGGAAGAGGAAGAGAGCGATGAAGAGACCAGGAGGGTCAGAGCAGGAGGAAGAGGAGGAGATGAAGAGACCAGGAGGGTCAGAGCAGGAGGAAGAGGAGGAGATGAAGAGAGCAGGAGGGTCAGAGCAGGAGGAAGAGGAGGAGATGAAGAGAGCAGGAGGGTCAGAGCAGGAGGAAGAGGAGGAGATGAAGAGACCAGGAGGGTCAGAGCAGGAGGAAGAGGGAGGAGATGAAGAGACCAGGAGGGTCAGAGCAGGAGGAAGAGAAGAGGAGATGAAGAGAGCAGGAGGGTCAGAGCAGGAGGAAGAGGAGAGATGAAGAGACCAGGAGGGTCACAGCAGGAGGAAGAGGAAGAGGAGAGATGAAGAGAGCAGGAGGGTCAGAGCAGAGGAAGAGGAGGAGATGAAGAGACCAGGAGGGTCAAGCAGGAGGAAGAGGAGGAGATGAAGAGAGCAGGAGGGTCAGAGCAGGAGGAAGAGGAGGAGATGAAGAGAGCAGGAGGAAGAGGAGGAGATGAAGAGAGCAGGAGGGTCAGAGCAGGAGGAAGAGGAGGAGATGAAGAGACCAGGAGGGTCAGAGCAGGAGGAAGAGGAGGAGATGAAGAGACCAGGAGGGTCAAGCAGGAGGAAGAGGAGGAGATGAAGAGAGCAGGAGGGTCAGAGCAGGAGGAAGAGGAGGAGATGAAGAGAGCAGGAGGAAGAGGAGGAGATGAAGAGAGCAGGAGGGTCAGAGCAGGAGGAAGAGGAGGAGATGAAGAGAGCAGGAGGGTCAGAGCAGGAGGAAGAGGAGGAGATGAAGAGAGCAGGAGGGTCAGAGAGGAGGAGGAAGAGGAGGAGATGAAGAGAGCAGGAGGGTCAGAGCAGGAGGAAGAGGAGGAGATGAAGAGAGCAGGAGGGTCAGAGCAGGAGGAAGAGGAGGAGATGAAGAGAGCAGGAGGGTCAGAGCAGGAGGAAGAGGAGGAGATGAAGAGAGCAGGAGGGTCAGAGCAGGAGGAAGAGGAGGAGATGAAGAGAGCAGGAGGGTCAGAGCAGGAGGAAGAGGAGGAGATGAAGACATTAGTGAAGAAGAAGAAGACATGTATGTGAGGAAGAGGAAGTGTCAGAGAGAGGGCCAGAGGCAGAGGAGACTCCAGCTGGACCACATGGTGTGTTCTTGTTCTCCGTACATGTTCCATCACAGCAGCTCAGTCTAGCAGCTCTTAGCACGGACACATGTTGAGATGTGTTGCTGCAGCTCACCTTCAGCTCTCTGAGAGATGGGGGATGTGTGTACTTCATTATAACCAAGTACTTTGACTGTACTCACAGGAAGCAGAGTTCTAGGTATCATGAGTACTTCCTGCTGTTTATACTATATGTTAGTTTGTGTGTCTGAACACCTTGTTTCTCTTGTGCTTTAAGAACACTTGTTAGGCCATGATTTAACAATAAATAGGTTATACAGTATGAAATACCACGTACTGTCGGCCCTCCCATGCCACCCTGACCTCTGGCCCCCCCTTTGCCCCCCCATGTAACATGTTCTAGACCCCCCACTGTGTGAGGTGAGCCAGGTAACACACTGCTGCTGCTCTGGCAGTGATAACTGGGAGCCTCTCATTAGGAATAGAACAGCCAACATGTCTGCAAACACACACTCTGTCAGAAGTGTGCAGCTGTTAAAGCCACTGACAGCCGGTCCAGCAGCGATCAGGAATCACACACGGAAGTCCTTTAACGTCACACTCCGAGGAAAGGACGTCTCATTCCTCTGAAAACACATTTCCTCACTCCCTCCCTCTTCGTGTGGAGGAAAGGACGCAAGTGAGGGAAGCATGGACACAAGTTCAGAGACTTAGGATGGACCTCATATCGTGTTCTTCCAAGCTAGAGTAGAAGTGATATTAACATTGTTTTCCGCTTCGTTCTGATGCCTTAGTTTTACCGGGAAGTGGGCGGGGCGGTCATTTCGCTCTGAAGGGACGCACTCATGTGATTGGCCTAAATGATGCAGACATCTGATTGGCTACAGAAACTCCCATCTTGAAAACATGTGTGAATCTAGCGGCGTCAGGGAGTCTCAGAAACCCACTCACTAAAGGCTTTTTTATAGAAATGTAACAACATCAAATCTGTTATTGATGCACAACATTTAACACTTTTAAAGTCATATCTTTGTGGATTTATATTGCATTGATTTAAAACAATAACTATTTGTGTGTGCGTTGAAACCTATGTGTGTGGATGGAGACGTGTGTGTCTGCTGCCTCAGGAGTCCCCTAGGACCACCAGTCTGAAAGGACTCCTGCTTCAGCTCCAGCTCTCTGAGCCTCTGGGTCCAGCAGCAGGTTCTTTGGGTTCCACCATAACAGCACCAAGACCTCCTGGACACGGCTCTGATCCGCTCAGCCGGGGCTCCTCGAGGCTCCTTCACCCAGAAGCTCCTTCAGAGCAGAGTCCGGATCCTTTGGCTTTCATCTTTTAGAACTCATTTTCTGATGGATTTTAGTTCTAGGATCAGATTCTATTAGAAAGGTGAGAAATAATAAAAGCTTTGTTAAAACATGATGTTGAGTCCCTGAGCAGAAGGAGCAATCCAATCCAATCCAATCCACTTTATTTATATAGCACAGTTTAAAAACAGAGGGTTTGCCAAAGTGCTTCACAATGAACATAACATTATAATAAAATATAATATTACACGAAAAGATAAAAAAGCACACATAAGAATAAATACAAGGCACATAAAGGCTATGGACAGACAGTAAAAGCATACAAATAGGTAAGACATAGCTCAGACTGACTGGTAAGCGAGGGAAAAGAGGTGGGTTTTTAGGCGGGACTTAAAAGCTTCAAGAGTGGGCGACAATTTAACATGAGGGGGCATGTCGTTCCAGAGCCTGGGGGCTACCGATGAGAACGCTCGGTCTCCCCTGGTCTTTTTCTTTGTCTTTGGGACTACAAGCTGATCAGCCGACCTCAAAGCCCTTGAGGGGGTGTACACCTGTAAGAGGTCGGAGATGTACTCTGGGGCCAGCCCATTAAGAGATTTAAAAACAAACAATAAAATCTTAAAATGGACTCTAAAATGGACAGGAAGCCAGTGGAGCGAAGCCAGAACTGGTGTGATGTGGTCGAACTTGCGGGTTCCTGTAAGCAGCCGCGCCGCAGCGTTTTGTACAAGCTGCAGGCGGGCCAGCAAAGTCTTATTTAGGCCGGCATAAAGTGCATTACAATAATCTAAACGAGTTGAAACAAAGGCATGAATTACACGCTCAAAGTTTAAAAAGGATAAAACCGGTTTAATTTTGGACAGGAGCCTCAAGTGATTAAAACTGGATTTAACCACAGAGTTGATCTGTTTATCTAATTTAAAAGCACTGTCGATTTTGACACCCAGATTTGTGACCATGGGTTTTGCATACTGTTGCAGGGAACCCAGGTCAATGGAAGGGACATCACCATTAGGTCCAAACACAATTACCTCCGTTTTGCTCTCATTTATATTTAAAAAGTTTAGCGTCATCCAGGCCTTTATGTCATTAAGACAGTCAACCAGGGGCATCAGAGAGCTAGTGTTTTTTCTTAGGGGTAGATATAATTGGGAGTCGTCCGCATAAAGGTGGTAGGAGACGCCATATTTTCTAAAAATCAGTCCAAGGGGGAGAAGGTATAAGGAAAATAAAATAGGCCCCAAAATAGAACCTTGGGGAACTCCACAGGATAAGGGGGCAGAAGAGGATGTAAAGTCACCAAGCCTAACAGAGAAAGACCTCTGGGACAGATAGGACCTGAACCACTCTAAGGCAGCGCCCCTGATACCCACACAGTGCTCTAGACGAGAGATAAGGATGGAGTGGTCAATCGTATCAAAGGCAGCTGTGAGGTCTAAGAGCATAAGGATGGCAGAGTCACCAGAGTCTGTAGTGACCAGGAGGTCATTGAACACTCTTAGAAGGGCAGACTCAGTACTGTGAAGCGCTTTAAAACCGGATTGAAAAATATCGAAAATATTGTGTGCATGTATAAAAGACTGCAGCTGTAAGAGTACGGTTTTCTCCAATATTTTTGAAATAAAAGGAAGCTTCGAGATGGGTCTGTAATTTGAGAAGACAGAAGTGTCCAGATTAGTTTTCTTTATCAGGGGTGCCACAACCGCTTGTTTGAAATAAACTGGCACAGAACCGGACTCTAGGCTGCTATTTATAATGTTATGGACATTAGGTCCAATAGTGTCCCATACCTCTTTAAAAAGTGGAGGAGGGACTGGGTCTGTGGGACAAGATGAGGGTTTTAATTTAGCAACAATGTCACTGAGAGATGACAACGACACAGGTCCAAACTGCTGGAAGACAGCAGTGCATGTGAAGTCAATGGAGGGGTCAAAAGAGGGTGGTGAGATACTGGCTCTAATAGTGGAGATGTTGTCTATAAAATAGCAGAGGAATTTTTCACACATCTCAGTTGAAGCATCAATACAAGTGGATAAAGGAGAGTTTAATATAGCATCGATTATTTTAAAGAGAACACGAGGTTTGTTTAAATTACTAGAAATAATATCAGAAAAGTAACTCATCTTTTCAGCTTTTACAGTGCTCTGATACTTTCTCCAACTCTCTTTAAAAATGTCACGAGTTACATGAAGCTTGTCCTTCTTCCACCTGCGCTCAGCCTGCCGGCACTCACGCCTGGCAGCACGAGTGACGTCATTGAGCCAGGGTTCAGATTTAACTTTGGGGCGCATGAGTTTCAGGGGAGCAACAATGTCAAGAGCTCCAGTGCAGGAAGAGAGAAAGGCTGAGGTTAATAGCTCAGTGTCCATGGAGTCAGCGGACATAGTATCAGACTGTGTTAAATTAACAAAGGCAGGGGAGAAACTAGCAGCAGTGGAAGGTTTCATCATACGACCGTGACGGACAGGAGCGCATGATTTAAGACTATGACAGGGCAGAATAAAATCAAATAGCACAGGCAGGTGATCTGATAAAGCTGCCTCACACACATTGACATTTGAAATGGGCAGACCATGGGATAAGACTAGGTCTAATGTGTGCCCATGCTCTTGCGTGGGGCCAGAGACATGTTGTATGAAGTCAAAAGCATATAAAACATCAAGAAAGTCTTTAGCTAGTGGTTTAGAGATACAACAGACATGCACATTAAAATCCCCGACAATTAAAACGCTGTCATAGTTTGTCACGATACCGGCCAATAGTTCAGAGAACTCCTTTATAAAGTATTTGTTGTACCTGGGCGGTCGGTAGACCACCGCACACAGGATGAATCCGTCCCTGCTCAAACAGGCTCAGTTCAAAGGAGGAGAATGAGTTAGACGGCGTGGGTTTGCAGTATAAACTGCTCCTAAAGACAGTCGCTATACCTCCTCCACGACCCGTGGTCCATGGAGAATTAATGAAACTGCACTCCGGAGGCAATAGCTCTGTAAAAGCAGCAGACTCACCCGCAGACATCCAGGTTTCCGTTATAAAAAGCACATCCACAGCATGTGACGTGAAGAAGTCCTGGATGATGAAAGTTTTGTTTGCGATCGATCTCGCATTTATCAGCGAGCCTTTAGTTGGAACCGGGGCAACAGTCGCGTGAGTTTCACGACCCAGCGACCGAAGGTTGCGGTGGTTCACTCCATCAGGGGGGGAGAGGCGAGACCACTGGGGGCGCAGGATATGCAGATCTTGAGTCGGGTCAGTGACAGGTACCAGCCAGGTGCCGACCATGGCAAGGGGGCGTCGGGAGGCCAGGCGGCGAAAACAAGGTCCATATTCCGGGGGAAAAGGGTGCTGAGCCAGCTCAGGAGACCACGCTAGCCACTCTTTCACCCTAACCAGCCGGCCACTGCGTGTGCCTCGGCGTCTGCGTCTTCGGGGTAACGAGGGCCCGGCCCGCAGTAGGTGTGCAGGTACATCCGATAGAAGGGGGGGAGGGGGGGTGTGTCCACCCTGGCCAAACTTCGCAAAAAAGCCCACATTTTCCTTGATCTTAAGCAGCTCGTGTCGGTTGTATACTAACAGAGAGTCTATGGTCCTTGTCACTGAGCAAAACAGACACAGAACAAACACTAGTACTAAAACAGAGATGCATGGACGGCCTGCCAGACAACCCGGCGCCATCTTGCAACCCGGCGCCATCTTGGAAAAAGATGGCTGTCAGAGGGTCTGCAGAGGAGGAGGTTCTGTTGAAGACACAGGGGAAGGGTTCACTCATGGAGACCACTTGCTAGAGGGTATCAGGTGTAGATGTGAGGGTACCTGCAGTCTGTGTTCTTATCAACATGTGTTCTGTTGTTCATCATCAACTCATGTTGGAACTGAGTCCAGTTTGAATCTGAAATATAGTTTCATCTCTTTGATGGTGTGTCTTTGACCTCTGTTTGATCTTCTGTCCTCTGCAGACTCTGTCAGGCTGCTGGGGGGGACGGTCTGTGCTCAGGCAGACTGGAGGTGAACTCTGACCCGTCTGACCCGTCCTGGTCCTCTGTGTGTGAGGCTGACTTTGACCAGCAGGATGCTCAGGTGGTCTGCAGGCAGCTGGGCTGTGGGGCTCCTTCAGTCCTCCAGGGGGCGCTCTATGGAGAAGGGGAGGCTCCAATGGGGACCAAAGAGTTCCAGTGTGGAGGCCATGAGTCTGCTCTCCTGGACTGTAGCTCAGCCTCAGAGAAAAACACCTGCTCACCTGGCACAGCTGTTAGCCTCACCTGCTCAGGTAGAGAGGAGCTGTGATTGGTTCATTCTGTTCTCATCAAACTCACTTTATTCTCTCTCTGATCTCTCTCTTGTTTCTCTGCAGAGCCTGGTGTTCAGCTGGTGGGAGGAGAGAGTCGCTGTGCAGGAGACCTGGAGCTGGAACATCTGGGAGAAGGAGACCAGTGGTGGGCCGTTATTCTCGCTGGACCCTGAAGGCAGCAGGAGTCGTCTGCAGAGAGCTCGACTGTGGCTCTGCTGTTTCTGTGGGAGAGAGAAGTCCTCATTCAGATCTGTGTGGAGGATCAGCTCTATCTGTGCTCAGTCTGGATCTGCTCTGTGGGAGTGTGCAGATCAGATTCCTCTGACTACTTCCTGAATCTCACCTGCTCAGGTAAGCCCATCAGTGACATTGTGTATGACATCATGTGTCTCTTAGTCAGTGTGAGTGTGAGTGTGAGTCTCCTCTCTCTCTCTCTCTCTCTCTTCTGAGAGTGAGTGTGTGGTGAGCTGAGAGCGTGGTGAGGTTTGATGGTAACTTTTCGTAAAAGTTTTCTCTTTTTTCTTCCTCTGCTTTGTTCATTGTATGATTGTTCATTGGTCTTGTTTGTTGTGAGTGTAGTTTAGTTTTTCTTCCGTGAGAGAAGCGTGTTTCTCTGCAGGGATGGCTTCCTGTGAGATGCCGTCCCTGCGACACGGGGTGAGGGTGATCCCTCAGGAGAACAGTACGGTGGAGAGTGTGCTGCTGGCGGTGGGGGAGCAGGTGGGACACGGAAACATCTCCTACGCATCCCGCATGAATAAAGCTGTGGTGGTTTTTGTAAAGAAGCAGGAGTTGGTAAGCCAGTTAATTGAAAGTGGTTTAAACATAAATGATGAGTTTATACAAGTGTCCCCGCTGGCAGTGCCTTCTACCGGATTACCATATCGGGAGTCCCTCCATTTATTCCCAATGAAACGCTGGAGAAAGAGCTCAAACGCTACGGGAGAATAGCGAGTGGTTTCCGCACGGTGAGTCTGGGCTGTAAAGACACCAAGCTGAAGCACGTTCAGTCTCTGCGGAGACAGGTGTTTATGTTTCTGGACTGCACATCACAAACACTGGATGTGTCTTTCCGTATTAAATGTGAGGAAGGTTTCTACATGGTGTATGCGAGTGCTGGCAGTGTCAAGTGTTTTGGTTGTGGTGATGTGGGGCACAAGAAGATCGCTTGTCCGCAGAGACTGATAGCAGCACTTATATTGGAAGGAAACATTGTGAATGAGAGTGGAGAGGGAACCAGCGGGGTTGCTAGGCCCGTGCGGGGAGCTGCCGGAGCTACCGGAGCTACGGCCCTGTTTCCGGGGCTGACGTACTCGTGTCTGCAGCCGCCGGGACCGCCGTGCCCGCGTTCGGTGCTGCCGTGTGCGCGGCTGCAGTGCCGGGGGCCGCGGTGCCCGCTCCTGCTACACCCGTGCCCGCTCCCGCTGTACCCACACCCGGTGCAGCCGTGCTCGGGGCCGTCATGCCCGCACTCGCTGTGCCCAGTGTAGCCGTGCCTGTGTTACCCGCAGCAGTGGTGCCGGGCGGGTTTGTGTTTGGTCCCATGATGGCAGTTAAAGCCGCAGTGTCTGTGGGTGTTAAGCCGTTGTTTGCGGGGATTAATATGAAAGCAGTTGTGGAGGCTGAAGCGCAGGTCAGGGCTGGATGCAGAGAGGGTGTGATGGAGTGCTCAGAGCAGGAGCTGCAGGTTGTCTCTGGGAAACAGTGAGGCAGAGCAGGGGGGCAAATCAGCTGGTTATGATGGAGTAGATATGGAGTCTGAATGGGATAGTGTCTCCGTATCTGGCAGTGTTTCTCAGAGTGAGGGTCTCTACTCTTTTGAACAGATCCAGGAGTTTCTGGATGAAACTTTCGGGAAATCAGTAAATGTAAAAAATTATTTCCCAGATGTTGAAAAGTTTGTTAAGTCAGCCAAGACAATTCAGAGGGTTGTTGGGCTAGACTTACTTGATGAAAAAAAACGGTATCGCCTCAAGAAACACATCACTACACTGAGGACAGCTTTAAGCACAAAGACCAAAGTGCCTAAAAAAAGGAGTCGTAAATAATTGAATATGATCATACAACACCGGGTGTTTCCTCCTTACTGTCTGTTTCTATCTTTGTTCTTAATGGCCTGTCTCTCTTCTCCTCGTATTCAGGGTTTAAGGGTAGCCTCATTAAATATGAATGGGGGCAGAGACGCTCAAAAGAGAGCCTTAGTAACAGAAATTATTCAACAGAAAAAGCTAGATGTAGTATTTCTACAAGAAACTCACAGTGACAGCAGAAATGAAACTGACTGGGGTCTATGGTGGGGGGGGCCGCATGTCCTTAGCCATGGGACACATTTGAGTGCAGGAGTAGCTATTCTATTCTCCCCTCTTTTAAATATAAAAATAATATCCAGCACAGAGGAAGTGAAGGGTAGAGTTATTCTAGTGAGAGCTGAAATAGATGATTCTCTGATTAGCTTTATTAATGTTTCTGCACTAAACCAAGGCTCTGAGCGTGAAGAGGTCTTTAAAGTATTGGAAGAGAAAATAAGTGATATTGGTCAAGGGGAGTTTATTGTTTTGGATGGAGACTGGAATTGTTGCACTGACTTTACTTTGGATAGGACTGGAGTTGAGCCACATTTTCAGTCTTCCTCTGTATTGTCTGTTAGAGATTAAAAGGGATATCTTGTCCGCTTTTCTTATCTCCGCGCGTCCTTATCAAGCTGGTTAAAAAACACAGGAAGGAATCCAGAGCTACCAAGTAATCGTTAAACAATAATCCACTTTAATGGTAATATGACAATGCAATACAATCAATACAGTACAAATTCAATACAGCTATCTATGGGATCCCTACATTACCTGATGCATTTCAGCCAGCCAGCCGGCCAAAGAGCCAGCCAGGCAGCCAGCCAGCCAGAGAAGAAAGAGAGCGAACATAGCGTGTGTCTGTGTTTTATACTGGTCTTACACTGGGATGGGAGGAGATATCTGATCCTCTTTGATGGACCTCCCTGATTGGCCGTCCAAATATCATCAACCCCTCAGACCTTAGGTTTCCCCAATCACTGCAGGTCAGCCTTATCTCTCGATCTAAGATGGCTGCCAACCAAGACATGCTGTGACCCTCCCCCCATGTTCCTTTGTTCTCCAAAACACATGTCAACAGGCCTAAATCCAGCTCACGGTTTTACACAGATTATTTCCCATTTAAGCTTATACATAGTTTGCTAACATGAATACATACAAATATTTCACTTCAATATGTCTCATGTTCTAAAGAAAAGTGATGTAGTGGATGTGTGGAGGATGATGCATCATGCAGGCAATACACATGGGTTAAAGTATCAGATGGTAGAGTTAGTGCAGCCAGATTGGACAGGTTTTATTTACCCAAGCCCTTTTCTGCTAGGGTTACAAACTGTCAGATCATCCCTGTTGCTTTTACAGACCATCATTTAGTTTTGATGGAGCTGATTTTATCTTCCAACGGAAAACCCAGATCTTTTTGGCATTTCAATAATAGATTATTACATGATTTGAATTTCTGTGAACGTTTTACAATGTTTTGGGCTTACTGGAGATCTAGGAAAGATAGTTTTCTTCCCTTACTCAGTGGTGGGAGGTAGGAAAAGCCCAAATTAAGGGTTTTTGTCAACAATACACCTCCTATTCAACAGCCAACATTAAGAGAGTAGTGGAGTTTAGAAAAAGAGATAATAGACTTGGAAAGTATCTCACAAGCTGATCCACAGAAGAATGCCAGTTTAAAAGAAAAAAGACAGGAGCTTAACTCCTTTATGCAAGAAAGAGCCAAAGGAGCTTTAGTCCGAGCCCGTTTCACCAAACTCCAGGACATAGACGCACCCACTGCCTTCTTTTTCAGTTTGGAAAAATCAGTGGTAAAGAGAAAACAGATGTTGTGTCTGCGGCTTCCTGAGGGAAAGGTGACCACGGAGCCGTCTGAGATGAGGAAGCATGCAGTGGATTTCTACACGGATTTGTTCAAGGCTGATGAATGTGATGTGGATTCTGCTGCAGAGCTTCTGCAGGGACTTCCTCAGCTGAGCTCAGAGGAACAGAACACGCTCAGCTCTGAGCTGACTTTTGACGAACTAACTGCCGCTGTGTCTCAGATGGCGTCAGGAAAGGCTCCTGCAATAGATGGATTATCATCAGACTTTTTTAAGCATTTTTGGAGTCTTATGGGACAGGACATTTTGGATGTTTTTAAAGAATGTTTTGAAGGAGGGATGCTTCCAGCTTCCTCCAGGCGTGCAGTTCTCTCTCTGCTTCCTAAAAAGGGAGACTTGACCTCTTTAAAAAACTGGAGACCAGTGGCTCTTTTATGTACGGACTATAAAATCCTCTCAAAGGTTTTATCAAACAGATTAAAACTTTTTATTGGTCAATTGATTGTTGTGGATCAATCATACTGTGTGCCAGATAGGTCTATGCTTGATAGTTTGTTTTTAATGAGGGATGTGTTTGACATATGTAAATTGTACAATATCAATGCTGGCATCATATCTATTGACCAAGAGAAGGCTTTTGATCGTGTAGATCACAAGTTTCTCTTTACAACACTGCAGGCTTTTGGTGTTGGGGAGGGGTTCCTGTCGTGGGTAAGGATTCTGTACCATGAAGCGTTTTGTGTAATAAAGGTGGGGGGAGGGTTGAGTGTTCCTGTGCCGGTTGGGAGGGGGATCAGGCAGGGCTGTCCTATCTCAGGTCAGCTTTACAGTATTGCCATTGAGCCTCTTCTCTGCAGGTTGAAAAGCCGACTGAGGGGTCTCTGTTTACTAGAGATGTCTCACAGCCCTCCTGTCGTTGTGTCAGCATATGCAGATGATATAAATATCATTATCCAGGGTCACACAGATGTACAGGAACTGAAAGAAAGCCTTGCCCTTTATGAAAAAGCATCTTCAGCCAGGGTCAACTGGGGAAAGAGCGAGGCTGTTTTAGTGGGCCAGTGGAGAGTAGGGGACATTCCTAGTCTTCCTGGAGGCATCAGGTGGGGTAGACGAGGGATTAAAGTCCTAGGGGTGCAGTTAGGGACTGAGGAGTTTCAAAAACAGAACTGGGAGGGAGTGCTTGACAAGGTGGAAGCTAAGTTGTCTAAATGGAGATGGTTGCTACCTCAGCTGTCATACAGGGGAAGAGCTCTGATTGTGAATAATCTCATTGCCTCTTCTCTTTGGCACAAGCTCATAGTGTTGGCACCACCACCAGGGCTGGTGAAAGAACTACAGTGGTGCCTTGTAAACTTTTTCTGGTCTAGACAACACTGGCTGAAGGCTTCAGCCCTGTATCTCCCTGTGGCAGAGGGAGGGCAAGGGCTGATAGACATTCAGTCCAGAACAGCTGCTTTTAGACTGCAGACTGCTCAGAGACTGCTGTACGGCAGCGGGCAGCGCTGGTTGGATCCTGCTCGGCTACTCCTCAGGAAGGCTGGAAGGCTTGGGATGGATAAACACCTTTTCCTAATCAGGACGACTGAAGCTGACCTGACGGGACTTACATCCTTCTACAGATCCGTTCTTAACGCCTGGCAGACACTAAAGGTCACACGGACCCCGGACCAGAGACCGGGAATGTGGTTGTTCGAGGAGCCACTCCAAAAGAATGACCTCTTCCCAACTGAAACCTTTTCATCTGCAGCTTTGGGAACAAAGTTTGTTGAGGCTGGCATCACCAAGCTGGGTCATCTAAAAAGAA
>JAPTMU010000171.1:275676-303176 GCA_028583405.1 Pogonophryne albipinna
TTAAAAAAACACTACAATAGATGAACCTACTACAACTAAATGAACTATAAATATAGCATATATGCATCGTAAGTGCAAAGTAGTTTCTCATGTGTTGTAATTTTAATGGGATTCTTTTGTACATTTACTGAAGTAACATTTTGAATGCCACACTTTTACTTGTAACAAAGTATTCCTACACTGTGGTATTACTACTTTCACCTCGGTAAGAGTATTTCTTCCACTACTGGTACACTTATTTTCTAAACTAGGCAGAATGCTAAAATGTTGGCGTTTCCATTTACTCACAGTTTTTTTTTTTAAATGTTAAAGGTCTCCTATTATACTATTTTTCATCAATATATCATAGGTCTCAGATATAGAGAGCCGCAGTGACGCGTCCTAAAACCCGGAAGTAAACTCCTTCCGGTTCCTTCGACAAAAACGCAATTCAATTTCTCCATAGGATGTTGGAAAATAGCTGGAAATCAGGTCTGTGGTTGAGACACATTTAAGAGACGGATCACGTTTTGTTCAGCCGGATAATCTCCACATGTCTATCCTACTTTTATCATTTTCTAATCGTAAATCTAGTCGCCAGAAGCAAAATGCTAACGTTATGCTAGGAACTACAGCAGGGTCGCTGCTTCAACGTCACGCCGACTTAAGATCCATATTCAAAAACACAGATTCTAAATGGTACGAGTTGAAGTGTTTGTTGGAACACTTTGCAGGAGGCAGGGACTTGCTTTCAAGCAGAACAGAAACTAACTTAGAGGAGTGTTTACGTGTTCGGCGTAATGACGTACAACGACCTCCACGACTTCTGTAGTCCTATTCAGCCACTTGGTAACAACCATCGTTTTTCAGACACGTCAACTCTTCAGAAATCACCAGTGGGGTCACTGCTGATGGATTTAATGTCGTAGAACAAAACGTGATCCGTCTCTTCAATGTGTCTCAACCTCAGACCTTAGTTCAGATATTTTCCAAAACCCTATGGAGAGATCCCATTGGCTCTGAGACGAGGGAACAGGAAGTGGTAAAATGCTAACCTACTTCCATGAGTTAGGACGCGTCGCTGTGGCATTCAGAACATGTCTCTGATTGGCTGAAACACCAAACAGATCATTGTAGCATTACCCATAATCCCCTCTGTTTCAGCCCTGTTTCCAAAGTGCTGTGGAAGAAATGGATCAAAAAGAGAGAGAATCTTTGTTCCTGAAACTTTCAGAGTCTCTTTACACAGAGGGGACACATGTTGATTTAGAAGAGACATGAAGAAGAGGGGACACATGTTGATTTAGAAGAGACATGAAGAAGAGGGGACGCATGTTGATTTAGAAGAGACATGAAGAAGAGGGGACACATGTTGATTTAGAAGAGACATGAAGAAGAGGGGACACATGTTGATTTAGAAGAGACATGAAGAAGAGGGGACACATGTTGATTTAGAAGAGACATGAAGAAGAGGGGACACATGTTGATTTAGAAGAGACATGAAGAAGAGGGGACACATGTTGATTTAGAAGAGACATGAAGAAGAGGGGACACATGTTGATGTAGAAGAGACATGAAGAAGAGGGGACACATGTTGATGTAGAAGAGACATGAAGGAGAGGGGACACATGTTGATGAAGAAGAGACATGAAGAAGAGGGGACACATGTTGATGTAGAAGAGACATGAATAAGAGGGGACACATGTTGATATAGAAGAGAAATGAAGAAGAGGGGACACATGTTGATGTAGAAGAGACATGAGGAAGAGGGGACACATGTTGATGTAGAAGAGACATGAAGAAGAGGGGACACATGTTGATGTAGAAGAGACATGAAGAAGAGGGGACACATGTTGATGTAGAAGAGACATGAAGGAGAGGGGACTCATGTTGATGTAGAAGAGACACGAAGAAGAGGGGACACATGTTGATGTAGAAGAGACATGAAGAAGAGGGGACACATGTTGATGTAGAAGAGACATGAAAAAGAGGGGACACATGTTGATGTAGAAGAGACATGAAGAAGAGGGGACACATGTTGATGTAGAGGAGACATGAAGAAGAGGGGACACATGTTGATGTAGAAGAGACATGAAGAAGAGGGGACACATGTTGATGTAGAAGAGACATGAAAAAGAGGGGACACATGTTGATGTAGAAGAGACATGAAAAGAGGGGACACATGTTGATGTAGAAGAGACATGAAGAAGAGGGGACACATGTTGATGTAGAGGAGACATGAAAAAGAGGGGACACATGTTGATGTAGAAGAGACATGAAGAAGAGGGGACACATGTTGATATAGAAGAGACATGAAGAAGAGGGGACACATGTTGATGTAGAAGAGACATGGAGAAGAGGGGACACATGTTGATGTAGAAGAGACATGAAAAAGAGGGGACACATGTTGATGTAGAAGAGACATGAAGGAGAGGGGACACATGTTGATGAAGAAGAGACATGAAGAAGAGGGGACACATGTTGATGTAGAAGAGACATGAATAAGAGGGGACACATGTTGATATAGAAGAGACATGAAGAAGAGGGGACACATGTTGATGTAGAAGAGACATGAGGAAGAGGGGACACATGTTGATGTAGAAGAGACATGAAGAAGAGGGGACACATGTTGATGTAGAAGAGACATGAAGAAGAGGGGACACATGTTGATGAAGAAGAGACATGAAGAAGAGGGGACACATGTTGATGTAGAGGAGACATGAAGAAGAGGGGACACATGTTGATGTAGAAGAGACATGAAGAAGAGGGGACACATGTTGATGTAGAAAGAGACATGGAGAAGAGGGGACACATGTTGATGTAGAAGAGACATGAAGAAGAGGGGACACATGTTGATGTAGAAGAGACATGAGGAAGAGGGGACACATGTTGATGTAGAAGAGACATGAAGAAGAGGGGACACATGTTGATGTAGAAGAGACATGAGGAAGAGGGGACACATGTGATGTAGAAGAGACATGAAGAAGAGGGGACACATGTTGATGTAGAAGAGACATGAAGAAGAGGGGACACATGTTGATGTAAGAAGAGACATGAAGAAGAGGGGACACATGTTGATGTAGAGGAGAACATGAAGAAGAGGGGACACATGTTGATGTAGAAGAGACATGAAGAAGAGGGGACACATGTTGATGTAGAAGAGACATGAAGAAGAGGGGACACATGTTGATGTAGAAGAGACATGGAGAAGAGGGGACACATGTTGATGTAGAAGAGACATGAAGAAGAGGGCACACATGTTGATGTAGAAGAGACATGAGGAAGAGGGGACACATGTTGATGTAGAAGAGACATGAAAGAAGAGGGGACACATGTTGATGTAGAAGAGACATGAGGAAGAGGGGACACATGTGATGTAGAAGAGACATGAAGAAGAGGGGACACATGTTTGATGTAGAAGAGACATGAAGAAGAGGGGACACATGTTGATGTAGAAGAGACATGAGAAGAGGGGACACATGTTGATGTAGAAGAGACATGAAGAAGAGGGGACACATGTTGATGTAGAAGAGACATGAAGAAGAGGGGACACATGTTGATGTAGAAGAGACATGAGGAAGAGGGGACACATGTTGAGTAGAAGAGACATGAATAAGAGGGGACACATGTTGATGTAGAAGAGACATGAAGAAGAGGGGACACATGTTGATGTAGAAGAGACATGAAGAAGAGGGGACACATGTTGATGTAGAAGAGACATGAAGAAGAGGGGACACATGTTGATGTAGAAGAGACATGAAGAAGAGGGGACACATGTTGATGTAGAAGAGACATGAAGAAGAGGGGACACATGTTGATGTAGAAGAGACATGAAGAAGAGGGGACACATGTTGATGTAGAAGAGACATGAGGAAGAGGGGACACATGTTGATGTAGAAGAGACATGAAGAAGAGGGGACACATGTTGATGTAGAAGAGACATGAAGAAGAGGGGACACATGTTGATGTAGAAGAGACATGAAGAAGAGGGGACACATGTTGATGTAGAAGAGACATGAAGGAGAGGGGACACATGTTGATGTAGAAGAGGGGACACATGTTGATGTAGAAGAGACATGAAGAAGAGGGGACACATGTTGATGTAGAAGAGACATGAGGAAGAGGGGACACATGTTGATGTAGAAGAGACATGAGGAAGAGGGGACACATGTTGATGTAGAGGAGACATGAAAAAGAGGGGACACATGTTGATGTAGAGGAGACATGAGGAAGTGGATTTTGCATAACAGGTCCCCTTTAATATTCCTTCCCCAGCATCCTGCTGTCCGGTAACCCTCTGGATTGTGTTTGTGAGAACTTGTGGATCAAGATGAGGATCCTGGAGGACAGCGAGGGTCCGGATCCGGAGTGCATGGACGAGCGAGGAGTCACGCAGGAGTTCGCCACTCTCACTCCTCCAGACTGTGGTAACGTGACACTGAGTTTATAAAAAGCTCTTATTGACCGTTCAGAGAGCTGATCCCTGCATGCAGAAACATCCGGAAACAATCCATGTGAAGCTCTGGTGAAATGTTCCTTCTTCTTATTGACTCCATGTTTCCTGTCCATACGTCTTCCTCCTGTGAAGCTCCTCCACACACTCCTCTGAAGATAAGAGAAATACTTTATTGATCCCAATTTGGGCAATGTTTGCGTTGCAGCAGCATAAAAGACATGGCAGTGTACAATAACAATTAAAAAGACTAGAAGATATACATGTTGAATTTACAAATTAACAAAAACAAAAATTTAAAGCAAGTTATTATATATAAGTATGTGAGGGATGGAATATTAAACTGAATATATACATTTAAAATGTAGACAGTGTCTTCTCTCCCCCAGTGGTGTAAAGTACCTAATTTACTTGAAGTACTGTACAATTTTGGGGTACTTGTACTTGACTTGAGCATTTAAATGTGTGGCTACTTCTACCTCACTACAACTCAGAGGTACATGGTGTACTTTTACTCCACTACATGTATTTAATCCCTTTAGTTACTTTACAGATCTGGATGAATGATGTGAAATATGAGGAACATTTTGAATGCAGGACTTTTACTGT
Source organism: Pogonophryne albipinna (assembly GCA_028583405.1). NCBI lineage: Eukaryota > Metazoa > Chordata > Actinopteri > Perciformes > Artedidraconidae > Pogonophryne > Pogonophryne albipinna. Next base: position 280,718 of record JAPTMU010000171.1, read on the forward strand.
AACAGAGTATTCCTACACTCTGGTACTTCTACTTTTACTCAAGTACAAGATCTGGGTACTTCTACTTTTACTCAAGTACAAGATCTGGGTACTTCTACTTTTACTCAAGTACAAGATCTGAGTACTTCTACTTTTACTCAAGTACAAGATCGGAGTACTTCTACTTTTACTCAAGTACAAGATCGGAGTACTTCTACTTTTACTCAAGTCCAAGATCTGAGTACTTCTACTTTTACTCAAGTACAAGATCTGTGTACTTTTACTCAAGTACAAGATCTGAATACTTCTAATTGTACTCAAGTACAAGATCTGAGTACTTCTACTTTTACTCAAGTACAAGATCTGTGTACTTTTACTCAAGTACAAGATCTGAATACTTCTACTTTTACTCAAGTACAAGATCTGAGTACTTCTACTTTTACTCAAGTACAAGATCTGAATACTTCTACTTTTACTCAAATACAAGATCTGTGTACTTTTACTCAAGTACAAGACCTGAATACTTCTACTTTTACTCAAGTACAAGATCTGAGTACTTGTACTCAAGTACAATATATGAGTACTTCTACTTTTACTCAAGTACAAGATCTGAGTACTTCTACTTTTACTCAAGTCCAAGATCTGAGTACTTCTACTTTTACTCAAGTACAAGATCTGAGTACTTCTACTTTTACTCAAGTACAAGATCTGAGTACTTCTACTTTTACTCAAGTCCAAGATCTGAGTACTTCTACTTTTACTCAAGTACAAGATCTGAGTACTTCTACTTTTACTCAAGTAGAAGATCTGAGTACTCCTCCCACCTCTGCTCTCCCCTGACCTTCCTCTCTGACACATGCAGTAGATGTTGCTCCTTCCTGCTGGCTGTCTCTCCTGACGAGGATATAAAAAGCTCATATTGACCGTTGGGAGAGCTGATCGCTGCATGCACATAAATCCATGTGAAGCTCTGGTTGCGTGTCTAATGTTGCTCCTTTCCCTTGCAGTGGTTCCTTTAGTAGAGGTCAACCCAAAGTCAGTGACGGAGATGCAGGGGAGCAACGTGCGGGCGGTGTGCAGCGCCTCGGGTTCTCCAGCTCCGGAGATCACGTGGAACCTCGACTGGATCTCTACACACCACGAGGTGAGGCCAAAACAGACATTACTTCCTGCTTATTTACCTTTCCTGTAGTGCGTTATATAGGCTTTTGTGCATGTAGAGCACACGAGTCAAACTCAAGGCCCGGGGGCCAAATCAGGCCCGTGGTGGATTTAATTTCGGCCCGCAGGATAATTTCTAATTACTCTTAGATCTGGCCCGCCGGTATATTGCAGCACACCTTCACTCCATCCTGAGGGTCTCCTCAGCTCAGAGCCTGAGCCCAAACATTGATGACCTTGCACCCAAGATGAGATGCCAAGTATCTGAACTAGCATCACAGAGCAGCACACTGAGTTTAATGGATGCTTCCTTCTGCACTTTCTCTCTCAGGACAACAGGGCATGTTTGGTTTTCTCTCTGAGGGGAATAGTTTTGTTGAAGCTGTTGTTGGCCTGTGGGAAAATGTACTCATAAGAAATGACTCTGGAAAAGCTGCAGATAGAGCCATAAGAAATGAATGCAACTGATTATTTAATGTTGTTTTTATAGGCAATCATTTAAGCTTTGTTAGTTCCAGGTTTAATATGTGCAATAAGTTCATTTCAATAAGTTCTGCAATAAACATTGAACCAGTCCGGCCCTCCACTAGCACCCATTTTTAAATGTTGGCCCACTGTGTATTTGAGTTTGACCCCCCTAATCCCTAAGCGGTTGACCAATCACAACAGAGCCAGCCAGCTAACCAATCAGAGCAGACTGGACTCTGGTTTCAGACAGAGGGTGACTGCACAGGCAGTATGAGAAAAATAAAGAGCTTTTTGAACATTAAAGCATGGAGACATGTCACAGGAGAGGCACTACATATAAATACAAAACGTGAAAATGAGCGTAATGGGGCTCCTTTAAGGAAATGTTTCCGCAATTCAGTGATTTAGACTATAACGTGTTTCAGGAATGAGCGTCACATGCCGGAATTGATTCAGATTGTTGGCATTTTATTTCCCTGGTTTCAAAGTCAATGTTTTATTTGAGTGGTGTTTTATTTGCAGACTGACATAAGAGCTTTGGTTCAAACATCACTAAACCATTTCAATGGTTTTGTTTTATGTCAGTAAAAACCCCCATCTTGGGAATTTTGAGACCTTTTTAAACATCTTGCATGTAAACAACATCTTCCTTCACCCTGTCGATGTTGTTTCTTCACGAATGACTGCCTCACTGCATATTATCCTGCTTGCACAGCTACATACTGAAAGATCATCAATATTGAAAATTATCCTTATTTCTTCCGCTAAGAAAGAAAATGGTCCGTCGTGTTTGCTTCCTGTCTGTCTTCTTCTGCTGTTCCCTTTAGTGTTTACTTCCTGTCTTCTTCTGCTGTTCCCTTTAGTGTATACTTCCTGTCTGTCTTCTTCTGCTGTTCCCTTTAGTGTTTACTTCCTGTCTTCTTCTGCTGTTCCCTTTAGTGTTTACTTCCTGTCTGCCTTCTCCTGCTGTTCCCTTTAGTGTTTACTTCCTGTCTGTCTTATCCTGCTGTTCCCTTTAGTGTTTACTTCCTGTCTGTCTGACTTCTTCTGCTGTTCCCTTTAGTGTTTACTTCTTGTCTGTCTTCTTCTGCTGTTCCCATTAGTGTTTACTTCCTGTCTGTCTGACTTCTTCTGCCGTTCCCTTTAGTGTTTACTTCTTGTCTGTCTTCTTCTGCTGTTCCCTTTAGTGTTTACTTCCTGTCTGTCTGACTTCTTCTGCAGTTCCCTTTAGTGTTTACTTCTTGTCTGTCTTCGTCTGCTGTTCCCATTAGTGTTTACTTCCTGTCTGTCTGACTTCTTCTGCCGTTCCCTTTAGTGTTTACTTCTTGTCTGTCTTCTTCTGCTGTTCCCTTTAGTGTTTACTTCCTGTCTGTCTGACTTCTTCTGCTGTTCCCTTTAGTGTTTACTTCTTGTCTGTCTTCTTCTGCTGTTCCCATTAGTGTTTACTTCCTGTCTGTCTGACTTCTTCTGCCATTCCCTTTAGTGTTTACTTCTTGTCTGTCTTCTTCTGCTGTTCCCTTTAGTGTTTACTTCCTGTCTGTCTGACTTCTTCTGCTGTTCCCTTTAGTGTTTACTTCTTGTCTGTCTTCTTCTGCTGTTCCCATTAGTGTTTACTTCCTGTCTGTCTGACTTCTTCTGCCGTTCCCTTTAGTGTTTACTTCTTGTCTGTCTTCGTCTGCTGTTCCCTTTAGTGTTTACTTCCTGTCTGTCTGACTTCTTCTGCCGTTCCCTTTAGTGTTTACTTCGTGTCTGTCTTCTTCTGCTGTTCCCTTTAGTGTTTACTTCCTGTCTGTCTGACTTCTTCTGCTGTTCCCATTAGTGTTTACTTCCTGTCTGTCTGACTTCTTCTGCTGTTCCCTTTAGTGTTTACTTCTTGTCTGTCTTCTTCTGCTGTTCCCATTAGTGTTTACTTCCTGTCTGTCTGACTTCTTCTGCCATTCCCTTTAGTGTTTACTTCTTGTCTGTCTTCTTCTGCTGTTCCCATTAGTGTTTACTTCCTGTCTGTCTGACTTCTTCTGCTGTTCCCTTTAGTGTTTACTTCTTGTCTGTCTTCTTCTGCTGTTCCCATTAGTGTTTACTTCCTGTCTGTCTGACTTCTTCTGCCATTCCCTTTAGTGTTTACTTCTTGTCTGTCTTCGTCTGCTGTTCCCTTTAGTGTTTACTTCCTGTCTGTCTGACTTCTTCTGCTGTTCCCTTTAGTGTTTACTTCTTGTCTGTCTTCTTCTGCTGTTCCCATTAGTGTTTACTTCCTGTCTGTCTGACTTCTTCTGCCGTTCCCTTTAGTGTTTACTTCTTGTCTGTCTTTGTCTGCTGTTCCCTTTAGTGTTTACTTCCTGTCTGTCTGACTTCTTCTGCCGTTCCCTTTAGTGTTTACTTCTTGTCTGTCTTCTTCTGCTGTTCCCTTTAGTGTTTACTTCCTGTCTGTCTGACTTCTTCTGCTGTTCCCTTTAGTGTTTACTTCTTGTATGTCTTCTTCTGCTGTTCCCATTAGTGTTTACTTCCTGTCTGTCTGACTTCTTCTGCCGTTCCCTTTAGTGTTTACTTCTTGTATGTCTTCGTCTGCTGTTCCCTTTAGTGTTTACTTCCTGTCTGTCTGACTTCTTCTGCCGTTCTCTTTAGTGTTTACTTCTTGTCTGTCTTCTTCTGCTGTTCCCTTTAGTGTTTACTTCCTGTCTGTCTGACTTCTTCTGCTGTTCCCATTATTGTTTACTTCCTGTCTGTCTTCTTCTGCTGTTGTTCCCTTTAGTGTTTACTTCCTGTCTTTCTTCTGCTGTTCCCTTTAGTGTTTACTTCCTGTCTGTCTGAATTCTTCTGCTGTTCCCTTTATTGTTTACTTCCTGTCTGTCTGACTTCTTCTGCAGTTCCCTTTAGTGTTTACTTCTTGTCTGTCTTCTTCTGCTGTTCCCTTTAGTGTTTACTTCCTGTCTGTCTGACTTCTTCTGCTGTTCCCGTTATTGTTTACTTCTTGTCTGTCTTCTTCTGCAGTTCCCTTTAGTGTTTACTTCTTGTCTGTCTTCTTCTGCTGTTCCCTTTAGTGTTTACTTCCTGTCTGTCTGACTTCTTCTGCCATTCCCTTTAGTGTTTACTTCCTGTCTGTCTGACTTCTTCTGCTGTTCCCGTTATTGTTTACTTCCTGTCTGTCTTCTTCTGCTGTTCCCTTTAGTGTTTACTTCCCATCTTTCTTCTTCTGCTGTTTCTGTTAGTGTTTACTTCCTGCCTATCTTCTTCTATTGATGTATCTGACATCCAACACTCTGTCTTTTAACCCCTTTCCTTCAATCCCTTGATCCTCCTCAATAACGGTGATGTTATGCTTAGCTGCTGTGTGTTATTGATTAATAACAACCTCTGGAATGCCCAAATTGACCAATCAAAATAGAGTATTCAACTAAGCTGTGTAATAATGATGACAAATAGAGCGGTGCAGTGATGACGTATTTTTGTAGGCCGACCCTGAAGGAAGCTGCTGGTTCCCTCGACAAAAAGCAATGGGATTTCTCCATAGGATTTTGGAATATTGTAAAAAATGAGATCTGTGGAAAACAAACCTGTTTGATAAATGCACATTTTGTTCAGCCGGATAATCTCCACATGTCTACCCTCCTTTTATCATGTTCTAATCATAAATGTAATGTCCAGTAGCAAAATGCTAACCTTATGCTATAAAGGAACTACAGCCGAGTCCAGCAGCACGACTTCAACGTTACGCCGACTTAAGATCCATATTCAAACATACAGATTCTAGATGGAACGAGTTGAAGCGTTTGTTTGAACAGTTAGCAGGAGGTAGGGACTTGCTTTCAAGCAGAACAGAAACTAACTTAGAGGAGTGTTTACGTGTTCGGTGTAATGACGTAAAACGGCCTCCACGACTTCTGTAGTTCTATTCAGCCACTTGGTAACAACCATCGTTTTTCAGACACGTAACCTCTTCAGAAATCACCAGTGGGGTCTCTGCTGATGGATTTAATGTCGTAGAAGACAACGTGATCCGTCTCTTCAATGTGTCTCAACCACAGACCTTATTTCAGATATTTTCCAAAATCCTATGGAGAGATCCCGTTGGCTCTGAGACGAGGGAACCGGAAGTAGTAAAATGCTGACTCACTTCCAGGTTTTAGGACTCGATCCTGCACCACTCTGTAACGTATAATATTACATGCATACTGCGGGGCGTGTAATACATATAATACTGCTGTGTTTACAGGTTGATCCCTCGGATACGAAGAGCATCCTCACCTTGACTGACTTGTCTCCTGATGATCACGGGAAGCTGATCATCTGCAGCGCTGAGAACATGGTCGGTCAGGGAGAGGCCACGCTGCTGCTCAACATCCTCTGTAAGGACTCTCGCTTTTCTCCTAGTATCCACTGTAACTGTGAGAGACAGTAAGATAAGATAGGAAGGACCTTTATTGAGCGTCGTAGGGAAATTCAGGTGAAATAGCAGCAACAGAAAAAGGGAAGAACACAGGTAGTACACACGAGAATAAACACAGGGATATTAAGAGTAAGTTGACATTCAGCTCAGTTATTGAAACGGGATACATTTCTAAAGTAACCCTCCCAACCCTGAGCATGCATATGTAATGAGTGTTGTTATTTACTATGCTTGCTTCTAAACCTTGTTTTGTTTCCAGTGGAAGCACAAGGCTCCTGCTCAGTTTGTTATCATTACTGTCTCTGGGCAAATCTTATTGACTCTCCATGTTTCCTGTCCATAACTCTTCCTCCTGTGAAGCTCCTCCACACACTCCTCTGCTTGTTTAGTGCCACGTGTATCCTCCTGAAGTCACTGTGTACTCTCCCCAGCACATGCATACTAAGTACATTTACTCAAGTTCTGTACTTAAGTATACAATTTTGAGGTACTTGTACTTTACTTGAGTATTTCCATGTTATGCTACTGTGTACTTCTACTCCACTGCAGTTCAGAGGTACATGGTGTACTTATACTCCACGACATGTATTTAACACCTTTAGTTACTTCACAGATCTGGATGAATGATGTGAAATCTAATCAAGTGTTAAATCAGACTTGAGTTCGACCTGGAGTAAATCCACCAGCTACCCTGCAGTCTACAAAGTCATTCAGACTAGCTGCACCTTTACCAGCTTTGAGAACACTTTAATGATCAATCATTATAAAACATATCATATATATTATTCTGACATGGACCAATCTGCACAACGACTACTTTTACTGTCTTTCACTATATTTTGATGAGAATACTTTTCTACTTTCACTTGAGGAACATTTTGAATGCAGGACTTTTACTGTAACAGAGTATTCCTACACTCTGGTACTTCTACTTTTACTCAAGTACAAGATCTGAGTACTTCTACTTTTACTCAAGTACAAGACCTGAGTACTTCTACTGTTACTCAAGTAAGATCTGAGTACTTCTACTTTTACTCAAGTACAAGATCTGAGTACTTCTACTTTTACTCAAGTACAAGATCTGAGTACTTCTACTTTTACTCAAGTACAAGATCTGAGTACTTCTACTTTTACTCAAGTACAAGATCTGAGTACTTCTACTTTTACCCAAGTACAAGATCTGAGTACTTCTACTTTTACTCAAGTACAAGATCTGAGTACTTCTACTTTTACTCAAGTACAAAATCTGAGTACTTCTACTTTTACTCAAGTACAAGATCTGAGTACTTTTTACTCAACCCTCCTTTCATGTTCGTTTCTCCACCATTACTTTGGTGTTCCTGGTCAAACGTATTTAACTCCCTTGTCAGCTGTAAATATGTTCAAAGGCCTACTGTGGAGGCAATCAAATGTAAATCACAATATTTCTGATTGATGAAAGTAGTAAATCGGTTAAATTTAAGCACAAGATGTGAGCACTTCGACCACCTGTGCTCTCCTCTAACGATCCTCTCTAAGCCCATAGAAGTAGCTTCTTCCTGCTTTTACTCCTGCTGTCTCCTTCCCTGGTATCACTCTTCCTCTCCCTTCCTCTGAACACTCTTCCTCTCCCTTCCTCTGTCAGTCGCCCCCACCATCGTGCAGCTGTTGGAGCCGGAGCAGGACCACCACTGGTGCATCCCCTTCAGCGTGACCGGGAACCCAAAGCCCGACCTGCAGTGGTACCACGACAACGTGGCGCTGCAGGAGCAGGACCACATCCGCACCATGATCCACGTGATGACGGAGCGCGAGTACCACGGCTGCCTGCAGCTGGTCGACCCCACGCACATCCACAACGGCATGTACCGCCTGGTGGCCAAGAACAAGTACGGTCGCGACGAGAAGAAGGTCTCGGCCTCGTTCATCGAACCGCCAGACTTCGGCGAGGGTATGTTATTGACCGTGCTGGAAAGTAGCGGTTCGAGACCAATTTTACTGGGGGGGCAGTTATTTCATGAGAGGGGCACAATAAGAGCGGGTTAAAAAGACAAAGACAGTAATTGGTATTTGTTTTTGTAAAGTTGTTTGTTTTAGTCAATTTAAGTTACAGTCCTTTGTTTCAGTAGTTTTTTTAAGTTAGAGTATTTGTGTTAGTAACTTTAAGTGACAATTTAATAAAAAAAACAGTATTTGCTTTTATATAAGGTAATGAACAGTTTAATCTCCACCGTACATCCGGGTCTCTGATTTGATTTAGTTCCAATAAATCGTAATATTGTAACCTTTTTTTGGAGGGGGGCCACAGGGGGGGTCCTGGTCAGTGTTACGGGGGGAACTGCCCCCCCCCCTAGAACCGCCCCTGAGGTGGAAAGTACAAATCAAATCAAAATGTATCATAGCCCCTGTGCAAAGCAAGCAAAGACAAAAACTAAATACCAACGTCATAGCATAACAATTATAAAAACATTATAAAAACATTATACCTCAACATAAGTATTGCTGTGTGTGTGTGTCTGTCTGTCTGTCTGTCTGTCTGTCTGTCTGTCTGTCTGTCTGTCTGTCTGTCTGTGTGTGTGTGTGTGTGTGTGTGTGTGTGTGTGTGTGTGTGTGTGTGTGTGTGTGTGTGTGTGTGTGTGTGTGTGTGTGTGTGTGTGTGTGTCTGTCTGTCTGTCTGTCTGTGTGTCTGTCTGTCTGTCTGTCTGTCTGTCTGTCTGTCTGTCTGTCTGTCTGTCTGTCTGTCTGTCTGTCTGTCTGTCTGTGTGTGTGTGTGTGTGTGTGTGTGTGTGTGTGTCTGTCTGTCTGTCTGTCTGTCTGTCTGTCTGTCTGTCTGTCTGTCTGTCTGTCTGTCTGTCTGTGTGTGTGTGTGTGTGTGTGTGTGTGTGTGTGTGTGTGTGTGTGTGTGTGTGTGTGTGTGTGTGTGTGTGTGTGTGTGTGTGTGTGTGTGTGTGTGTGTGTGTGTGTGTGTGTGTGTGTGTGTGTGTGGTAATGTTGAACGGAAACTAGGTGATGGAAGCTAGTTCACAAGGAAGACAGATGCGAAGAGATGGGTTTTGAGTTTGCTTTAAAGGAGTCAACGGAAATAGCTTACAGTACACTGCTCCAAGTAGGATGGGTTACATGCAGAGGCCACATGTCCCTGTGTATGTATGTGTGACCATTAAAGGGGTTTCATCCTGCATTTCTATCTATTACTCAAGTAAAGTACTGACTTATGTTGGTCTTTCATAACTCTACTTAAGTACCTTTTTGAGGTATTTGTACTTTACTTGAATATTTTCATTTTTTGCTATACTTCCGCTCCACTACATTTTGGTACTTAAGTATATTTTTCTGCTAATACTTTTGTACTTTTACTTCTTCCACTGCTAGTTATTCATACATTTAGTAAGAAGTGTGCAGAATTCTGTTCTAAAGTCCACTGCTAATGCACATGTGTGTTTCTTTTCAGCAGATGATATCGGTAAGTACTGATTCCACTTCATTTCACAAACAATACTGGTGACGCTTGTTAGGAAGCCTATGTCTTTTTATTTTTTATTTAAGTATTCCAGTACTGTATGTTGCATGTTTTTATTTGATTGTATTTACTTAAAATGAAATGTGTCTTTAGGTTGACATCTGTCCAGGGACGACAGATGAAAAATAGTCTCTTGGCTAACTGGCACATTTACAGAGATGTTAATCAATGTGCACTGTCCCTGTTAAATAAATGAATACTTGATGACGTGTTAGGACATTTGTTAGGAAGTTAGTTCCAAAAAGCAAATGGGATTTTTCCATTTGGTTTTGGGTTATTCCAACATGCTGGAGACAATGGCGTCAAATAAAGCTTTTCCTTTAATGATGTCTGTATTCAAAATGAAACTTTTCATGATCTGTCCGTCATCCTGTCTCTCTGTCTTTCTCCTGCTTTGACTCAGACATGACTGGTAGGTTCTTGTACTTAACAATTCAAATGTTATTGTTTAATCCCTGTACTCTAAAATATACTATTTGTTTTATAATTTTCACTGTCATTAATACTATTTGTGTTCATTTTGATTCATATTTTTGTACATAACTTCGGAAAGATTTACAGATGGAGTTATTATTTTCACATTTTCTGACAAACATTGTAAAAAATCTTGTTATGTTATTTTTTGTTGTTGCACCTATTATTTAGTATTAATTCAATCATTTCATTTGATGTGTTATTCATATTACAGTGATTATCAATACTTGTTATATCATATTTTCATTTTTATAACACTATTTGAAAGATCTGCAATGTATACTGGCATTATTTAGATCAGTGTTTCTCAAACTTTTTCATACCAAGGACACTTAACCAATAAAAAAACACTCGCGGACCACCTAACTCCACAAATATAAAAAAACACATTGTTTTTCTAGAACAGATTACAAATCGCCTGAAAATGGTACAAACAAGTGGCAACATGTGTGATGAAGGTGTTGCGCTGGGCTATTTCATGCAATCGAAAGTGAAACTTAACCTCGCTCCATTGCGGAGATATTCCCGCGAGGGTGCGGAAAACTGAAATTTATTTATTTATTTCAAATATGAAATGTTACCAATATACTCACGGACCACTAGGGGGCGCTCACGGACCACCAGTGGTCCGCGGACCACACTTTGAGAAGCACTGATTTAGATATATTGAATTCTACAACCGATATTTAAGAATACAAATATATATATTCTGACAAGTATTTCATTTTTTCCAGACCCTCAGCTTCCCCCGCTGGACGACAGTGTTGCAGTAAGTCACCATTAATGTTTAAATAATTTTTCGGGGAGATTATCTTATAATTTGTGAGAAAAATAATAGCAAATTACAAGTTAGTCTGAGAAAAATACAGATATTTTTTATGCAACATAAATATTATTGTCTTGCTTTCCTGTCATGTAAATAATCTCAGAACTCCTCAAACTAAGTGGGGATCCTGACCCCACTGAAATAAAAGAATACCAAAGGTTTGAGTTCTTAATTATGTTTTAAAATTATCATTTTTTTGTGTTTTCAGGTTTATGTAGTGGTGGGAATCGCAGGAGTTGCTTTGACTGGCTGCGTTCTGATGGTGATCATTCTGAAATATGGAAGAAACTCCAAGTTTGGCATCAAAGGTGAACTACGTTTCATATCCTGCTGATGTTCAGGTGTATATCAGTATGTAGTGTCTCTACTTTAAAGAGTCCTCTCCTGCTGATGTTCAGGTGTATATCAGTATGTAGTGTCTCTACTTTAAAGAGTCCTCTCCTGCTGATGTTCAGGTGTATATCAGTATGTAGTATCTCTACTTTAAAGAGTCCTCTCCTGCTGATGTTCAGGTGTATATCAGTATGTAGTGTCTCTGCTTTAAAGAGTCCTCTCCTGCTGATGTTCAGGTGTATATCAGTATGTAGTGTCTCTACTTTAAAGAGTCCTCTCCTACTGATGTTCAGGTGTATATCAGTATGTAGTGTCTCTACTTTAAAGAGTCCTCTCCTGCTGATGTTCAGGTGTATATCAGTATGTAGTGTCTCTACTTTAAAGAGTCCTCTCCTGCTGATGTTCAGGTGTATATCAGTATGTAGTGTCTCTACTTTAAATAGTCCTCTCCTGCTGATGTTCAGGTGTATATCAGTATGTAGGGTCTCTACTTTAAAGAGTCCTCTCCTGCTGATGTTCAGGTGTATATCAGTATGTAGTGTCTCTACTTTAAAGAGTCCTCTCCTGCTGATGTTCAGGTGTATATCAGTATGTAGTGTCTCTACTTTAAAGAGTCCTCTCCAGCTGATGTTCAGGTGTATATCAGTATGTAGTGTCTCTACTTTAAAGAGTCCTCTCCTGCTGATGTTCAGGTGTATATCAGTATGTAGTGTCTCTACTTTAAAGAGTCCTCTCCTGCTGATGTTCAGGTGTATATCAGTATGTAGTGTCTCTACTTTAAAGAGTCCTCTCCTGCTGATGTTCAGGTGTATATCAGTATGTAGTGTCTCTACTTTAAAGAGTCCTCTCCTGCTGATGTTCAGGTGTATATCAGTATGTAGTGTCTCTACTTTAAAGAGTCCTCTCCAGCTGATGTTCAGGTGTATATCAGTATGTAGTGTCTCTACTTTAAAGAGTCCTCTCCTGCTGATGTTCAGGTGTATATCAGTATGTAGTGTCTCTGCTTTAAAGAGTCCTCTCCTGCTGATGTTCAGGTGTGTATCAGTATGTAGTGTCTCTACTTTAAAGAGTCCTCTCCTGCTGATATTCAGGTGTATATCAGTATGTAGTGTCTCTACTTTAAAGAGTCCTCTCCTGCTGATGTTCAGGTGTATATCAGTATGTAGTGTCTCTACTTTAAAGAGTCCTCTCCTGCTGATGTTCAGGTGTATATCAGTATGTAGTGTCTCTACTTTAAAGAGTCCTCTCCTGCTGATGTTCAGGTGTATATCAGTATGTAGTGTCTCTGCTTTAAAGAGTCCTCTCCTGCTGATGTTCAGGTGTATATCAGTATGTAGCTGCTCTACTTTAAAGAGTCCTCTCCTGCTGATGTTCAGGTGTATATCAGTATGTAGTGTCTCTACTTTAAAGAGTCCTCTCCTGCTGATGTTCAGGTGTATATCAGTATGTAGTGTCTCTACTTTAAAGAGTCCTCTCCTGCTGATGTTCAGGTGTATATCAGTATGTAGTGTCTCTACTTTAAAGAGTCCTCTCCTGCTGATGTTCAGGTGCATATCAGTATGTAGTGTCTCTACTTTAAAGAGTCCTCTCCTACTGATGTTCAGGTGTATATCAGTATGTAGTGTCTCTACTTTAAAGAGTCCTCTCCTGCTGATGTTCAGGTGTATATCAGTATGTAGTGTCTCTACTTTAAAGAGTCCTCTCCTGCTGATGTTCAGGTGTATATGTAGTGCCTCTACTTTAAAGAGTCCTCTCCTGCTGATGTTCAGGTGTATATCAGTATGTAGTGTATCTACTTTAAAGAGTCCTCTCCTGCTGATGTTCAGGTGTATATGTAGTGCCTCTACTTTAAAGAGTCCTCTCCTGCTGATGTTCAGGTGTATATCAGTATGTAGTGTCTCTACTTTAAAGAGTCCTCTCCTGCTGATGTTCAGGTGTATATCAGTATGTAGTGTCTCTACTTTAAAGAGTCCTCTCCTGCTGATGTTCAGGTGTATATCAGTACGTAGTGTCTCTACTTTAAAGAGTCCTCTCCTGCTGATGTTCAGGTGTATATCAGTATGTAGTGTCTCTACTTTAAAGAGTCCTCTCCTGCTGATGTTCAGGTGTATATGTAGTGCCTCTACTTTAAAGAGTCCTCTCCTGCTGATGTTCAGGTGTATATCAGTATGTAGTGTCTCTACTTTAAAGAGTCCTCTCCTGCTGATGTTCAGGTGTATATGTAGTGCCTCTACTTTAAAGAGTCCTCTCCTGCTGATGTTCAGGTGTATATCAGTATGTAGTGTCTCTACTTTAAAGAGTCCTCTCCTGCTGATGTTCAGGTGTATATCAGTATGTAGTGTCTCTACTTTAAAGAGTCATCTCCTGCTGATGTTCAGGTGTATATCAGTATGTAGTGTCTCTACTTTAAAGAGTCCTCTCCTGCTGATGTTCAGGTGTATATCAGTATGTAGTGTCTCTACTTTAAAGAGTCCTCTCCTGCTGATGTTCACGTGTATATCAGTATGTAGTGTCTCTACTTTAAAGAGTCCTCTCCTGCTGATGTTCAGGTGTATATCAGTATGTAGTGTCTCTACTTTAAAGAGTCCTCTCCTGCTGATGTTCAGGTGTATATCAGTATGTAGTGTCTCTAATCTGATTCTGATTGTGATTGTGATAACAACATCTACTTTTGATTTTCTGATATCTTTCTTACATCAACTCACCAGTGTTTTTCCTTCTCCTCCTTCTCCTCCTTCTCCTTCTCCTCCTTCTCCTCCTCCTCTTCCTCCCCAGGCTCCTCCTCGGTCATCAGTAACGACGATGACTCCGCCAGCCCTCTTCATCACGTATCCAACGGCAACAACACCCCTTCGTCCTCGGAGATGGGTCCGGACGCCGTGATCATCGGCATGACAAAGATTCCCGTCATCGAGAATCCGCAATACTTCCGCAACTCGGGCAGCATGCTGAAATCTGACACCTGTGAGTTACTGTAACCCGGCACCTTTTCAGATCAAATCCGTTCAGGGGTCACTGCCACCGGACGCCATGTTTTCACCGTCAGCATCCGCCTGCACGGTGAAACTGAAGCATATTAGATGATGCTCAGAAACATGAGACCCTTTAACAGAAGATACACTCAGCAGAATGAGCCTGAAGGAGCAACTGCAGTGCCTATAATGCATTACAGATAGACGTATAATGTGTTAGACACTGCCCTATAGCACTATATTATAGTTAGAGTATGCATTATGCTTTGTAACAATAAATCAAAACACATTATAAAGCATTTTGTAAATAATTACGAGGTAAAGTATTATAATACTTCTTAATTTTTGGCCATTCACTGGATTGTTTTGCAAGGTTCCCTGAGTACCATAGTTCTTTATATTATACTATACTATATTTAGTAGGCTGCAGTAGGTCTGCTGAAGCTAACCTACTGTCTGCAGCCCATCAGGACAAAGCTCCGGACCTGGGGTGACAGGGCCTTCACAGCAGCCCCCCCCTCTCTCTGGAACCCCCTCCTCAGCCACGTCAGATCCGCCAACACTCTCACATCATTCAAACAATCCCTCAAAACTCACCTTCTCACTCTTGCCTTCAACTCCTAATCCACTAACCCCTCGCCCTTATTCCTCCTAGTTTAGCACTTTCTACTGTTGTTGTTATTTTGTTTTACTTGCTTGTAAGCGCTTTGAGCACCAGGAAAAGCGCTTGATAAATGTAATGTATTATTATTATTATTACATTCACTGAAACTCCCACTGGATAATCATGATGACCTCAGGATTGTTTGTGTGTTATTGTGCATTCAAGTTGTGCAGCACATCAAGAGACACAACATCGTTCTGAAGCGGGAGCTCGGAGAGGGGGCGTTCGGGAAGGTGTTCCTCGCCGAGTGTTACAACCTGACCCCAGATCAGGAGAAAATCCACGTGGCCGTCAAGGTACAGAACAATCTGTCATTTATAAAAATACACACATCCTTTACTCAAGTAGAAGTACAGATATTACATTACATTACATTGCATTTAGCTGACGCTTTTATCCAAAGCGATTTACAATAAGTGCATTCGACCAGGAAGACACAACCTTGAAGAAAACAGAATCATAAAGTACATCAGGTTTCATAGAGCCAAACATTTCAAGTGCTACTCAACTGGCTTTAGGTAAGCCAGTCCTTTATTAGTATATAAGTGCTTTGTTAATAGTTCTATCGCTCGAAGTGGAGTCGAAAGAGATGAGTTTTCAGTCTGGAAGGTGTGTAAGCTATCTGCTGTCCTGATGTCAATGGGGAGCTCATTCCACCATTTTGGAGCCAGGATAGCAAACCCACGTGTTTTTGCTGATGGAAACTTGGGTCCTCTTGGCAGCGAGGGTGCAGCGAGTCGTTTGGCTGATGTAGAGCGGAGTGCACGCGCTGGGGTGTACGGTTTAACCATGTCCTGGATGTAGGAAGGGCCAGATCCATTCGCAGCATGGTACGCAAGTACCATTGTCTTGAAGTGGATTCGAGCAGTTACCGGAAGCCAGTGAAGGGAGCGGAGGAGCGGCGTGGTGTGGGAACATTAGGAAGGTTGAAGACCAGACGAGATCATTCTGGATGAGCTGCAGAGGTCGGATGGCACATGCAGGTAGACCAGCCAGGAGGGAGTTGCAGTAGTCTAGGCGTGAGGTGACGAGAGCCTGGACCAGAACCTGCGTCGCTTTCTGGGTCAGCTGGGGACGTATCCTCCTGATGTTGTAAAGCGTGTATCTGCAGCAGCGGGTTGTAGCAGCGATGTTTGCAGTGAAGGACAGGTTGTTATCTAGGATAACACCCAGATTCCTTGCAGTCTGAAACAACAGAGGTGCCGCCGATGTTGATTGTTAGGTCAAGAGTGGGACAATCTTTTCCCGGAAGGAAAAGCAGTTCAGTCTTGTCAAGGTTGAGCTTGAGGTGATGAGCAGACATCCACTGAGAGATGTCAGCTAGACAAGCAGAGATGCGTGCGACGACCTGGGTCTCTGAGCGGGGAAAGGACAGAATTAGTTGGGTGTCGTCAGCGTAGCAGTGGTATGAAAAACCATGTGGGCTAATGACTGATCCGAGCGAGTTTGTGTACAGGGAGAAGAGGAGGGGACCGAGAACAGAGCCCTGAGGGACCCCTGTAGTTAATTGACAAGGGTCGGACTCGGACCCTCTCCAAGTTACCCTGTAGGTACGGTCTTTGAGGTATGAGGTGAGGAGGGAAAGTGCAGAGCCTGAAACTCCAAGTTCTTGGAGAGTGTGAAGGAGGATCTGATGGTTCACCGTGTCGAATGCAGTAGACAGGTCCAGCAGGATGATGACAGAGGAGAGGGATGCTGTTTTGGCAGTGTGCAGTTCCTCAGTGACAGCAAGGAGGGCAGTTTCTGTGGAGTGACCTGCCTTGAAACCAGACTGGTGCGGATCCAGAAGGTTGTTCTGATGGAGATACTTGTGTTTAACCCTCCGGTATCATTCGATTGGACTACGCAAATTAGTCATTCGAGACAAAAATGTCCACTGCAAAAGACTTTGATAAAAACATTATATTAAAAGTTTTTTTTCACAACTTCTTTGGTTCAATCTTTAAAGCAACTTCCGCCCTAATAGAAAATACCAAAAATGTAATCATTTTCAGGATTTAACCCTTTAAATGCCATTTTGAATACATGAAACCGCTGGTTTTTTTCATGATGAAAACAGAGAAAATGAGTTATTTTCCAAAAGATACATATCTGGGGACTGGCTCTTTTTTTTTTATAACAGTCTTGGATATGTCAAAGATTAGCAACAACATAGATTTTTTTGCATTATTAGTTTTTGCACAAAATCAGATTGAACAAAAAAGTTACAAATTAGTCATTCGGGACAAAAATGTCCACTTCCAAAAACTGCTCTAAAATGACAACGGATTAATATTTTTTTAAACTTTTTGGGGTTAAATCTTTCAATCAACTTCAGTCCTGATCAAAAACACCAAATGTTAAATTATGTTCAGGATTTTAACCCTTAAACTGCCAGTTTGAAAACATAAAGATACTCTGGTGAAAGTAGAAGTACTGACTAAACTTCTTTACTCAAGTCAAAGTAAAGAGGCTTTGAAGTGTACTTCAGTAAAAAGTACCCATAACTAGCAGCTGTTTTAAAGAGTACCTGACCTCCCTTTATATTAATAGAACAATAATGTCATTGTTAGCTAATGAATGTTTCCATGCTGAACAACGGCAACATGACAACGTTTCCATTGGTCCCTCTTCTTTAGAGAAGACCAGGAAATGATGGATACACGGATCGTGTTCAAATCAATAGGCACGCAATGACTCTAAAGAATAATGATCACGCCACCAAACACACATTCAGACTAAAGGAACCAGCTGTTTGGGAAATGAGAGAAGTAGAAAGTACAGGTATTTGGGTTCAACATGTAAGAAGTAGAAAGTACAGGTATTTGTGTTCAACATGTAAGAAGTAGAAAGTACAGGTATTTGGGTTCAACATGTAAGAAGTAGAAAGTACAGGTATTTGGGTTCAACATGTAAGAAGTAGAAAGTACAGGTATTTGAGTTCAACATGTAAGAAGTAGAAAGTACAGGTATTTGGGTTCAACATGTAAGAAGTAGAAAGTACAGGTATTTGAGTTCAACATGTAAGAAGTAGAAAGTACAGGTATTTGTGTTCCAAATGTAAGAAGTAGAAAGTAAAAAGTAGTGAAAAAATAAGTAGTGGAGTAAAGTACTGATACCAGAAAAATGTAATTAATTACAGTAACAAAGTATTTGTACTACACTACTTCCCACCTCTGGTGTTATATGAAATACACACACACACACACTCACTTTTAATGACTGTTGCATACAATTCCTTATGATTAGAGTCATGAAAAATGTAATCTATGTGATTTTGTTCTTTATTAAGATCCCCATTAGCCCTAGCATTGGCTATCCTTCCTGTGGTTTGCAGTCAAACATACAGAAAAGACGGCTTTTATCTTCCAACCTCTGATCTGGTGAAATGTATGGACTAGATGTAATTCGTCCAGGTGTTTACTCTCCTCTTGTCTTTCCTCAGACTCTGAAAGAGGCCAATGAGAGCGGCCGGGCAGATTTCTACCGAGAGGCGGAGCTTCTCACCAACCTGCAGCACGAACACATCGTCACTTTCTACGGAGTGTGTGTGGAGAGCGACCCGCTCATCATGGTGTTCGAGTACATGAAGCACGGAGACCTCAACAAGTTCCTCAGGTAAGTAGAGGAGAGGACACCTGAACATCAGCAGGAGAGGACTCTTTAAAGTAGAGACACTACATACTGATATACACCTGAACATCAGCAGGAGAGGACTCTTTAAAGTAGAGACACTACATACTGATATACACCTGAACATCAGCAGGAGAGAACTCTTTAAAGTAGAGACACTACATACTGATATACACCTGAACATCAGCAGGAGAGGACTCTTTAAAGTAGAGACACTACGTACTGATATACACCTGAACATCAGCAGGAGAGGACTCTTTAAAGTAGAGACACTCCATACTGATATACACCTGAACATCAGCAGGAGAGGACTCTTTAAAGTAGAGACACTACATACTGATATACACCTGAACATCAGCAGGAGAGGACTCTTTAAAGTAGAGACACTACGTACTGATATACATCTGAACATCAGCAGGAGAGGACTCTTTAAAGTAAAGACACTACATACTGATATACACCTGAACATCAGCAGGAGAGGACTCTTTAAAGTAGAGACACTACATACTGATATACACCTGAACATCAGCAGGAGAGGACTCTTTAAAGTAGAGACACTACATACTGATATACACCTGAACATCAGCAGGAGAGGACTCTTTAAAGTAGAGACACTACATACTGATATACACCTGAACATCAGCAGGAGAGGACTCTTTAAAGTAGAGACACTACATACTGATATACACCTGAACATCAGCAGGAGAGGACTCTTTAAAGTAGAGACACTACATACTGATATACACCTGAACATCAGCAGGAGAGTACTCTTTAAAGTAGAGACACTACATACTGATATACACCTGAACATCAGCAGGAGAGGACTCTTTAAAGTAGAGACACTACATACTGATATACACCTGAACATCAGCAGGAGAGGACTCTTTAAAGTAGAGACACTACATACTGATATACACCTGAACATCAGCAGGAGAGGACTCTTTAAAGTAGAGACACTACATACTGATATACACCTGAACATCAGCAGGAGAGGACTCTTTAAAGTAGAGACACTACATACTGATATACACCTGAACATCAGGAGGAGAGGACTCTTTAAAGTAGAGACACTACATACTGATATACACCTGAACATCAGCAGGAGAGGACTCTTTAAAGTAGAGACACTACATACTGATATACACCTGAACATCAGCAGGAGAGGACTCTTTAAAGTAGAGACACTACATACTGATATACACCTGAACATCAGCAGGAGAGGACTCTTTAAAGTAGAGACACTACATACTGATATACACCTGAACATCAGCACAATATGGCCCTTTTAATGCTTTTTTTTTTTCGTGCAAAAGTGACAACAAACTCTGCTTTTGCTTCTCAAATGTAAGTATCTTGTGTTCAGTGTTATATGTTCTGACGTACTCTACCGTTTGCTTGTCTCTGCGTCCAGGTCTCACGGGCCTGACGCGGTGCTGATGTCTGACGGGCAGCACAGCATCATGGTGGAGCTCACTCAGTCCCAGATGCTGCACATCGCTCAGCAGATTGCAGCCGGCATGGTGTACCTGGCCTCGCAACACTTCGTCCACAGAGACCTGGCAACAAGGAACTGCCTGGTGGGAGAAAACCTGCTGGTGAAGATTGGAGACTTCGGCATGTCCAGAGACGTCTACAGCACAGACTATTACAGAGTGAGTACCACACAGTATTCACACCTCTCATTCCTCTATTAGGGCTCTTTTTGATCTGATTCTATTGATCGCAGTGTGGAAGCTGAGAGTGGAACACAGGATAGGAAAAGTAAGAGTTAATAATAAATAAAATAAAAATAATAATAATAATAATAATAATTAAACAATTGTGATAAAAATATAAAAAGGTAACAGTATGAATTAAAATTAAATAAGAATTAAAAAATGTTTAAGTAAAATTAAAATAAACACATAAATGACCAGTAGTTTCATTACATGATAAGTGTTTTATTTACATGTATAGCACCTGGTGTCATTATTTTCAGCCATAAAACAAAGTTATTTTTCCTTTGAATACCTAACGTATATTTTAATACCAAAATATATATAATATATGAAGTATTTTTGTCAGTATTGCTGTAGAATCTGAGTTCTTCTTTGACCTCTGCTCACCACCTTGTGAAATATACACACACATATGGAAATGTACCCCCATACGCTCAAATATGTAATTAGAATTTGATTCCAGTTTTGGCTTTAAATAACCGTGTAGCTGGAGAAATGACAGTTTTAAACCAGAGGTATTTTATCTATTTGTAATACCATTTAAATGCAAATTCTCTAATCTGCATAAAATTACTGTTAGCCTGATAATAAGGGCACACGGTGCAGGAATTCTCTTTCCCCCTGGAGTCAATACGGCCCTTCACTCTGCATG
The DNA here is from genome assembly GCA_028583405.1 of Pogonophryne albipinna. Classification (NCBI taxonomy): domain Eukaryota; kingdom Metazoa; phylum Chordata; class Actinopteri; order Perciformes; family Artedidraconidae; genus Pogonophryne; species Pogonophryne albipinna. The sequence continues at coordinate 301,457 of JAPTMU010000171.1, forward strand.
AAGGCAATGTATTAACATAGCAGTATAAGAAGCTCCGACAAAGACCAATAACAAATACTATAATTTGTCATTTTGAGGATTAGATGGGTGTATTTTCTCATTCTTCGATACCAGTTTGGAGCCCACAGCGCCCTCTGCTGCACAGAAATATATAAGGACTTATCAAATAAATCTCCATGCATCAGATAAGATCTCCACGAAGAGCGTTTGTCAACAACTGAGACGTCTTTATTAAATAAAGAGCAGGACAGGACGCAGCTTAACAGAGTTAGACCGTCTTATCTGCTAAAACAATACAAGATATATGCAATAAAATAAATTACATCAACCATGAATAAGACTTAGAGCAGGGGTGTCAAACTCAAGGCCCGGGGGCCGAATCCGGCCCGCGACTTCATTGAATGTGGCCCACAAGAGCTTGCAAAGAATGTAATGTTTATTATATGGTTACATGCCGCTTTACAGAAGCACGTTGCCCATACATGGAGCAAAACGCTAAATGCTTCTCCAATTTGACTTTTTCTCAGAATTTCCCGTTTTCTCTTCAAAATATGCCTTTTTTTGGACTTTTTTCCAGAATGTTCTTTTCTTTTTAAATCATTTTGTGACATTCTCACTGAAGAGACTTGCAATTATTTGCCCTGGACTTCTGCTTTCAGACGTAGTTAATTATGGAGTTATTACCCTATCCGATAACAATCCAATGCAGAGGCAATAATGTAATATAATACATTATTTAATATATATTAAATATTTATATATGTATTTTTATATAGTCTTAAAGTTACAACCGGCCCTTTGAGTGCAGCCATAATGCGAATGTGGCTCGTGATGAAATTGAGTTTGACCCCCTGACTTAGAGGCTGCCAGGTTGACGCCATGTGAACACAGCTAAACATACGTTATAAGAACTAGGGTTACAGGATGATTTGATATGTTCATTAATTGCTCAACAACAACAACAACAACAACAAATATTATAATTATGATTTTTCAATTAATTTTAATAATTGATTTATCATTAAAAAGAAAATAAAGCGTAAATATGCCGGATTTTAGCTTGGAGCTACTTCCCATCCGCAGTCCCTCACATAAAACATTTAAGAACATGACAATTATACACATAGCAAAAACAAATATATGATATTCAAAAAGTGCAACAGGAGATACAAGAGATACCTAAAGTGTGAGAGGAGATAGCCCTGTGTTAAAGTGCATTTAGCGGTGATTGCACGTCCGTTTGTTTCTCATCCATTCTTTGAGTTGACCTTTGAAGCTATTGAGAGTGGGACAATCCTGTGTCTCAGTTGGGAGGCTGTTCCACAACGAGCTGCCTTTAATGGAAATTTTGTCCAAAAGTGGTCCGTCTGCGGTGGACCTCACACTCTCCTCTGGTTTCTGACCTAGTGCAGCGTCCAGTGAGTTTTCTGTGGGTGAAATTCATTTTTCATGAAAAGAAATGTGAAGATTTCGTGCTTTTCTTTCTGACATCCTACTAAAGTAAATGTCTTTGGGTTTTGGACGGACAAAGCAATACTAATAAGACATTTCTGAGAAACTGGGATCAATATTATTCACTATATCCAGACATTTCATGGACATGACGGTGGTGGGGGTGTAGGTGATGAAGGTGATTGGATAAAAGAGGAGACAGTGAGACAGGAAATGCGTTTAGCAGACAGGAAACATCAGATGGAAAGAGACGGGAAGACGCTGCAGA
>JAPTMU010000171.1:305676-313176 GCA_028583405.1 Pogonophryne albipinna
TTTGGGTTCAACATGTAAGAAGTAGAAAGTACAGGTATTTGTGTTCAACATGTAAGAAGTAGAAAGTACAGGTATTTGGGTTCAACATGTAAGAAGTAGAAAGTACAGGTATTTGTATTCAACATGTAAGAAGTAGAAAGTACAGGTATTTGGGTTCAACATGTAAGAAGTAGAAAGTACAGGTATTTGTATTCAACATGTAAGAAGTAGAAAGTACAGGTATTTGAGTTCAACATGTAAGAAGTAGAAAGTACAGGTATTTGTATTCAACATGTAAGAAGTAGAAAGTACAGGTATTTGGGTTCAACATGTAAGAAGTAGAAAGTACAGGTATTTGTATTCAACATGTAAGAAGTAGAAAGTACAGGTATTTGAGTTCAACATGTGAGAAGTAGAAAGTACAGGTATTTGAGTTCAACATGTAAGAAGTAGAAAGTACATGTATTTGTGTTCAACATGTGAGAAGTAGAAAGTACAGGTATTTGTGTTCAACATGTAAGAAGTAGAAAGTACAGGTATTTGGGTTCAACATGTAAGAAGTAGAAAGTACAGGTATTTGTATTCAACATGTAAGAAGTAGAAAGTACAGGTATTTGAGTTCAACATGTAAGAAGTAGAAAGTACAGGTATTTGTATTCAACATGTAAGAAGTAGAAAGTACAGGTATTTGAGTTCAACATGTGAGAAGTAGAAAGTACAGGTATTTGGGTTCAACATGTAAGAAGTAGAAAGTACAGGTATTTGGGTTCAACATGTAAGAAGTAGAAAGTACAGGTATTTGTATTCAACATGTAAGAAGTAGAAAGTACAGGTATTTGAGTTCAACATGTAAGAAGTAGAAAGTACAGGTATTTGAGTTCAACATGTAAGAAGTAGAAAGTACAGGTTTTTGGGTTCAACATGTAAGAAGTAGAAAGTACAGGTATTTGAGTTCAACATGTAAGAAGTAGAAAGTACAGGTATTTGAGTTCAACATGTAAGAAGTAGAAAGTACAGGTATTTGTGTTCAACATGTGAGAAGTAGAAAGTACAGGTATTAGTGTTCAACATGTAAGAAGTAGAAAGTACAGGTTTTTGGGTTCAACATGTAAGAAGTAGAAAGTACAGGTATTTGAGTTCAACATGTAAGAAGTAGAAAGTACAGGTATTTGAGTTCAACATGTAAGAAGTAGAAAGTACAGGTATTTGTGTTCAACATGAGAGAAGTAGAAAGTACAGGTATTTGGGTTCAACATGTAAGAAGTAGAAAGTACAGGTATTTGGGTTCAACATGTAAGAAGTAGAAAGTACAGGTATTTGAGTTCAACATGTAAGAAGTAGAAAGTACATGTATTTGTGTTCAACATGTGAGAAGTAGAAAGTACAGGTATTTGTGTTCAACATGTAAGAAGTAGAAAGTACAGGTATTTGTGTTCAACATGTGAGAAGTAGAAAGTACAGGTATTTGAGTTCAACATGTAAGAAGTAGAAAGTACAGGTATTTGTGTTCAACATGTAAGAAGTAGAAAGTACAGGTATTTGAGTTCAACATGTAAGAAGTAGAAAGTACAGGTATTTGGGTTCAACATGTAAGAAGTAGAAAGTACAGGTATTTGGGTTCAACATGTAAGAAGTAGAAAGTTCAGGTATTTGTGTTCAACATGTAAGAAGTAGAAAGTACAGGTATTTGTGTTCAACATGTAAGAAGTAGAAAGTACAGGTATTTGTGTTCAACATGTAAGAAGTAGAAAGTTCAGGTATTTGTGTTCAACATGTAAGAAGTAGAAAGTACAGGTATTTGAGTTCAACATGTAAGAAGTAGAAAGTACAGGTATTTGAGTTCAACATGTAAGAAGTAGAAAGTACATGTATTTGTGTTCAACATGTGAGAAGTAGAAAGTACAGGTATTTGTGTTCAACATGTAAGAAGTAGAAAGTACAGGTATTTGTGTTCAACATGTGAGAAGTAGAAAGTACAGGTATTTGAGTTCAACATGTAAGAAGTAGAAAGTACAGGTATTTGTGTTCAACATGTAAGAAGTAGAAAGTACAGGTATTTGAGTTCAACATGTAAGAAGTAGAAAGTACAGGTATTTGGGTTCAACATGTAAGAAGTAGAAAGTACAGGTATTTGGGTTCAACATGTAAGAAGTAGAAAGTTCAGGTATTTGTGTTCAACATGTAAGAAGTAGAAAGTACAGGTATTTGTGTTCAACATGTAAGAAGTAGAAAGTACAGGTATTTGTGTTCAACATGTAAGAAGTAGAAAGTTCAGGTATTTGTGTTCAACATGTAAGAAGTAGAAAGTACAGGTATTTGTGTTCAACATGTAAGAAGTAGAAAGTACAGGTATTAGTGTTCAACATGTGAGAAGTAGAAAGTACAGGTATTTGTGTTCAACATGTGAGAAGTAGAAAGTACAGGTATTTGAGTTCAACATGTAAGAAGTAGAAAGTACAGGTATTTGAGTTCAACATGTAAGAAGTAGAAAGTACAGGTATTTGGGTTCAACATGTAAGAAGTAGAAAGTACAGGTATTTGGGTTCAACATGTAAGAAGTAGAAAGTACAGGTATCTGGGTTCAACATGTAAGAAGTCAAAGTAAAAAGTCGTCAGAAAAATAAGTAGTGGAGTAAAGTACTGATACCAGAAAATGTACTTAAGTACAGTAACGAAGTATTTGTACTCCACTACTTCCCACCTCTGTATATAAATAAACGTACCTTACCTTACCTTGTTGTTTTTCATCCTGCAGGTGATCGAGTGCATCACGCAGGGCCGTGTTCTGCAGCGGCCTCGCACCTGTCCTAAAGAAGTGTACGACCTGATGCTGGGCTGCTGGCAGAGGGAGCCGTACATGAGGCTGAACATCAAGGAGATCCACGCCATGCTGCAGAGCCTCGCTAAAGCATCGCCCGTCTACCTGGACATCCTGGGCTGAGGCTGCTGCTGCTGCTGCTGTACGTACGTGTGTGTGTGTGTGTGTGTGTGTGTGTGTGTGTGTGTGTGTGTGTGTGTGTGTGTGTGTGTGTGTGTGTGTGTGTGTGTGTGTGTGTGTGTGTGTGTGTGTGTGTGTGTGTGTGTGTGTACAGTACCCGGCTGTAAATGTTTCTGTAAATGCTATCGTCCGTGTCCTCATTACATCGAGAAAAAGCCTTAAACTTTGCTTTCTTTTTATTCTTATCCATTTGCAGAGGCATGTTTCACAAATGGAAACCAAAATGCATATTTATCACGGCTACAGGCGTACAAAAAATAGTCATTGTGCATTAAAATGATCTCCTGTAATTTTACATTTGCTAGGAGTGAAAGGGAAAATAATGTGTCTCCATAAAGGACTTTAAATATGGAGGGACACACTTCTTTGTAGATACAGCTTTCTCTTCACATTTTCTGCAGGACTCATGAAGCTTTTTTCTTTTATATGTCACAGACTATTTTAATATTTGTAGAATTTATAAACTGTTTTTCTTTGAGTCATCTCCAGAAACGTATTATTACATGTTTAAGAAAAAGCAGTGTGAAGCTCATGCTCATAATGCCTGTCTGTCCACTGGCTGATATAAAATCAATGTTAAAGGTTGTGAAAACACAAGGGCAAACATACGGTGGCTGACAAGTGAAAATGTCCCAAAATGTTACCATTGGGAGAGACGCGTATAAAAACACAAGAAGATGAAAAAACATCTTCAGCAACTTGAGGAAACATGCGCAGCGTTTACTAAAAGCTGCGTGAACGAAACGCTGCAAATACAAAACGCTGCAAGAAGCTGAAAACACATCGGAGACCAGGGGACACTAAAAAGTGATGCACACAGCTGGAGACCAGGGGACACTAAAGAGTGATGCACACAGCTGGAGACCAGGGGACACTAAAAAGTGACGCATACAGCTGGAGACCAGGGGACACTAAAAAGTGACGCACACAGCTGGGAGACAAGGGGACACTAAAGAGTGACGCACACAGCTGGGAGACAAGGGGACACTAAAGAGTGACGCACACAGCTGGGAGACCATGGGACACTAAAGAGTGATGCACACAGCTGGGAGACCAGGGGACACTAAAGAGTGACGCACACAGCTGGGAGACCAGGGGACACTAAAGAGTGACGCACACAGCTGGGAGATGTGGGGACACTAAAGAGTGACGCACACAGCTGGGAGACAAGGGGACACTAAAGAGTGATGCACACAGCTGGGAGACCATGGGACACTAAAGAGTGATGCACACAGCTGGGAGACCAGGGGACACTAAAGAGTGACGCACACAGCTGGGAGATGTGGGGACACTAAAGAGTGACGCACACAGCTGGGAGACAAGGGGACACTAAAGAGTGACGCACACAGCTGGGTGACCATAGTCTGTCTCATAACTGGAAGTGTTTGTCTGTGGCCGTTTCTCAATCTCGAGGAAACTGGCTTCCAAACCAATATTTCAAGGATGCTACGTCATCGAGTGCCGCCGAAGGACTGTTCCAATCTCCAGCATACTTGGAATTCCACCGAGGCCGCGTCCTTGGTTTGGGGGTAATTTCGAGGCTGCACATGTGTAGACTCCGCGGTCTTAAAATCCCCACAATGCTTTGCGCACGGACCAATTTTCCCAAATCTGTGGCGGAAAATGTAAGGCGGGGCCTCTCATATGATGCACACCTGCACACTTGCTCGCCTGTTCCACTCTTCGTTTTCCGAATGCCAGGAAGGATTCTTGCCTAGCTTCTGAAGCAAGTGACTCGGAAGACATGTGCTACCAAGCAAGCGTCCTCGCGATTGAGAAACGGCCAGTATATCTGAAATGACTAGGTTAGCTGCGTTAGCTAGCTAGCTTACAGCAGATCTGCAGTAACATCAGAAGGAGTCAAGTGACCACATTGTTAAAATAAGACCATACAACATTTTAGGGAAGTTTCAAGTTTTAGTGTTTTAACAATGTGATCACATGACTCGGATGTTACTGGAGATCTGCTGTAAGCTAGCTAGCTAACGTAGCTAACCTAGCCGTGTCAGATATCCTGACAAACACTGACAGTTATGAGACGACCAACTCTGAACAGAGACAGTTGTTCAGCTTTATAATCCTGAACGTCACTGTGTGCGTCACTCTTTAGTGTCCCCTGGTCTCCGTTGTGTGCATCACTTTTTAGTGTCCCAGCTGTGTGCGTCACTTTTTAGTGTCCCAGCTGTGTGCGTCACTCTTTAGTGTCCCCTGGTCTCCCAGCTGTGTGCGTCACATTTTAGTGTCCCAGCTGTGTGCGTCACTTTTTAGTGTCCCAGCTGTGTGCGTCACTTTTTAGTGTCCCCTGGTCTCCCAGCTGTGTGCGTCACATTTTAGTGTCCCAGCTGTGTGCGTCACTTTTTAGTGTCCCCTGGTCTCCCAGCTGTGTGCGTCACTTTTTAGTGTCCCCTGGTCTCCGTTGTGTTTTGAGCTTCTTGCAGCGTTTTGTATTTCCAGCACTATTCGCATGTGTTTTTGCTAATTTGTGTTTTTATATTTGCACAGTTTCTGAAGCTTCAGCGTCTTCCTTCTAATGGAAGTGTCGTGAGTCGTAGTATCGCTTTCGCACCTGTCGGCCACCGTACTTACAGCATTTTATCGTCATATTTTGTGTAAATATCTGCACACGAGGTCATCTATATTTACAAAGTGGTGTTTTAAACGTCGTGGGAGTGCTCTCCTCATCTCGTACCTTTTTTAATTTCATGTATCTAAAGCACAGAGAATGAGGACTCGGCTATATATATATACAAGTATTAAAAAAAGAAAAAATATGAGCACAGTTTTGCTTTTATTTCTTCATTCACCAGCAATGCCATTTAGCAAACATATCTGTTGTTCGGTGGCCCGTGTGTGTGTGTGTGGTTCTGTGCGGAAAGCCCCCCCCCTCTCAATCATTGTCTACCCTCCCTCCCAAATGTTAAGCGTCTTTGGGTTCAAGAAAAGCGCTATAGAAATAAAATATATTATTTTAATGAGATTATTTTACGATTTAAAAACAGATTAGATTTTCTGTCGGATGAACGGGGAATTTGATGCAGTTAGTTGTGCACTGATTTGTTTTTGCAGCACTTTGCATTAACGCTGTTCATTTGTCATTAACTTATATTACAAGAGCGTGCTTTAAAGATGTCCTTTGACATAGTACAGGTTGCAGCAGAAGGATTATTGAGAGCACATTTGTACAGGCTGCTTGGACAAAATGTCCTAAAAAAGCATATTTTGTGGTCAAATTCACAAATTATCTTCAAATGTTCTGTTTTGAGATTAAAAAAAAGTTAAATATTGAAGCTGTACTACTTTTCACAAAATCTGCAGAAATCATGATGTTGTTAAAACAGATCGATATAACTTAACCCCCAAAATGCACAACCTGAGGGTGACTCGACTTAAAATGCACTTAAAAACTATTCATATTTTTCTGCTGCCAGTCCGAACTCTGAAAATACCTGAGTGTCCTCTCTATGTTTTTCTTACAGCGTCTGTATTAAAGTCACGTGTCAGCTGTACATAAATTGCTGTCCATTTTGTACATATATTTGTCTATATCAAAAGTAGGCTCTGTTTAATAGTATAATCTGTTTGAAGCAGGTATCATGTATGGCGGCCGACGGGTGCAAACATGCTACAACGGCCTCAAAACAATTCTATAAGGAATAACGTGCTGCAGATTCAGAAACGATGCAAATACAAAAACACCAATACGCCCAAACACTTGCTGCATTGAGAAAACATTCATCAACTTAAGGGAAACATGCGCAGCGTTTACTAAAAGCACTTTTACGGTACGTCCACAAAAAAATCTTGGAGGTGGGCGTGTCTGAAGCTTGGGGATTTTTTGCGACCAACAACCAATCACATGAATCTCCCGCCCCCGACATACAAAGCAATAGCAATGTTAAAACGAAGTAAACTGGATATAAAATCCCCAAACAGGCGAAAACCTACCAGTTTCACCCACTGTCTCCGCCTCCTCCCTCCAAGCCTCGCTCCTCCGGTTTGTATCCCGGTAAGTTAATAAGGACTGGTCATAAAGAACCGGGCAATAACTAATTTCTCCTCCCTTTTGTTAGAATATAGAAATGAACACTCCCTGCTTGCACCCGGTTTGATTGGCTAGCGCTTGTACTGTCAGATTTTTCATAAACGGGATTTGATTGGCTGACGCTTCCAGCTCAGCTTCAAAAGTAGAAAAAAAAAAAAAAGAGAACATTGCTTAACTTTTAAAAAGAACATTGCTTAACTTTTGAATCCTGAAAATCTCCGCTTTGCTTCCCACAATGCAGTTCGGTGAAAAGCGAGACGAAGTGACGTCACCCCATTCAAAGTGAATGGGCAGAAGCGTTGGAAGATGTTTTAACGCTGCTGTGCGGACGGGCCGTTAGTAAACGTTGCGCATGTTTCATCAAGTTGGTGAAGGTTGTGTTTTGGTGCATTTGTGTTTTTGTATTTGCATCGTATCTGAATCTGCAGAACGTTTCTCACAACCTAAGTGTTTTGGTTTTCGTCGTAGCACATTTGCAACT
>JAPTMU010000171.1:315676-373176 GCA_028583405.1 Pogonophryne albipinna
ATTGATTGTTGCATCTGGTCAGGGCTAGGCTCATTTTAATTAAAGGTGGGGTAGGTAATTCCCTTCAGAAACACTTTTTATATTCCATGGAATGCTCTTAACATCCCGATAGCAATGAATATCTTAAATGCTTTGACAATAAATACATAAATAAATATCATCTGTGGAAGCCGTGGCGCTGTAAAAAGCACGACCAATCATCTGAGCCGGCTAAAGTAACTGGATGGCCTACCTGCCTGTCAGCCTTCCATCTGGGCACAAACTTATCTCGTGCCCTCATTGGTCATGTGCTCGTTCGTGTGTGTTGGAGGAGGGGCTCTGTGAGGAAGGGGCAGATTTGTTCCGGTTGCGTACTTTCAAATTCTAGCGCACTCGAGCTGCTTTCTCCATTCTTACCTACCTTACCTTTAAGTTATAAACATGTTATGGTTATAAATGTATGTATAATTATGTATTTATTTGGTCAGGGAACCAATAAAGCCTTGTCAATAATACATTACATTTTATTCGGTATTTTTAATCAGAACATGCAAACCGCAAAACAAATATGCTCGCATTGTGTCACGTAAAGTGTGAAATGAACTCGTAACTTCAGTTCAATTTAATGGAGTAAAAAACCAAATATGCAGTTAAATGACCTTAATTAATGTTCTCCTTTGTTTACTGTTCTGGCTGACACAAACACACACACAAACACACACTTATAGACAAACACATGTTTAAACCACATGGTACTATTTAACTCACCTTTATGTACTGCAGACGTGTTTCTTCAGTCGTCCTCTTCATCATCAGAGGAGGAGTCTTCATCATCATATTTATGTCACTTCTTTCTTCAGGAATATCCACAAGAAATTATATTTAATAACCCCCCCCCCTCTTCTATTAATATTTATAAATGTTGTGTTTTCTCCTTTATTTGCTTTGACTCAACCTAAAATAAATCTATTTCCAAAGCAGATTCCTTAAATAAGAGAAAACCAACTCTTCCTTTTCACAGCATTAACATAAACACCATTTAGCATAGACTGACATTTTTGAAAAGCCCTGATTTGTTTACCAAAAGTTACATTTATTGAACCATATTTTCATTCAATATGTTCTTCAGTCAGCAAAGTAGCATAGTTGCTGGGAATATACAAAAATAAACTAATAGCTACTTACAACTTAGTTTTATACAATTTATTCAATGTGTTAATACTTAGAGTCCTTATTCTGCTCATCAGGTGTATATCAGTATGTAGTGTCTCTACTTTAAAGAGTCCTCTCCTGCTGATGTTCAGGTGTATATCAGTATGTAGTGTCTCTACTTTAAAGAGTCCTCTCCTGCTGATGTTCAGGTGTATATCAGTATGTAGTGTCTCTACTTTAAAGAGTCCTCTCCTGCTGATGTTCAGGTGTATATCAGTATGTAGTGTCTCTACTTTAAAGAGTCCTCTCCTGCTGAGGTTCAGGTGTATATCAGTATGTAGTGTCTCTACTTTAAAGAGTCCTCTCCTGCTGATGTTCAGGTGTATATCAGTATGTAGTGTCTCTACTTTAAAGAGTCCTCTCCTGCTGATGTTCAGGTGTATATCAGTATGTAGTGTCTCTACTTTAAAGAGTCCTCTCCTGCTGATGTTCAGGTGTATATCAGTATGTAGTGTCTCTACTTTAAAGAGTCCTCTCCTGCTGATGTTCAGGTGTATATCAGTATGTAGTGTCTCTACTTTAAAGAGTCCTCTCCTGCTGAGGTTCAGGTGTATATCAGTATGTAGTGTCTCTACTTTAAAGAGTCCTCTCCTGCTGATGTTCAGGTGTATATCAGTATGTAGTGTCTCTACTTTAAAGAGTCCTCTCCTGCTGATGTTCAGGTGTATATCAGTATGTAGTGTCTCTACTTTAAAGAGTCCTCTCCTGCTGATGTTCAGGTGTATATCAGTATGTAGTGTCTCTACTTTAAAGAGTCCTCTCCTGCTGATGTTCAGGTGTATATCAGTATGTAGTGTCTCTACTTTAAAGAGTCCTCTCCTGCTGATGTTCAGGTGTATATCAGTATGTAGTGTCTCTACTTTAAAGAGTCCTCTCCTGCTGATGTTCAGGTGTATATCAGTATGTAGTGTCTCTACTTTAAAGAGTCCTCTCCTGCTGATGTTCAGGTGTATATCAGTATGTAGTGTCTCTACTTTAAAGAGTCCTCTCCTGCTGATGTTCAGGTGTATATCAGTATGTAGTGTCTCTACTTTAAAGAGTCCTCTCCTGCTGATGTTCAGGTGTATATCAGTATGTAGTGTCTCTACTTTAAAGAGTCCTCTCCTGCTGATGTTCAGGTGTATATCAGAATGTAGTGTCTCTACTTTAAAGAGTCCTCTCCTGCTGATGTTCAGGTGTATATCAGAATGTAGTGTCTCTACTTTAAAGAGTCCTCTCCTGCTGATGTTCAGGTGTATATCAGTATGTAGTGTCTCTACTTTAAAGAGTCCTCTCCTGCTGATGTTCAGCTGTATATCAGTATGTAGTGTCTCTACTTTAAAGAGTCCTCTCCTGCTGATGTTCAGGTGTATATCAGTATGTAGTGTCTCTACTTTAAAGAGTCCTCTCCTGCTGATGTTCAGGTGTGTATCAGTATGTAGTGTCTCTACTTTAAAGAGTCCTCTCCTGCTGATATTCAGGTGTATATCAGAATGTAGTGTCTCTACTTTAAAGAGTCCTCTCCTGCTGATGTTCAGGTGTATATCAGAATGTAGTGTCTCTACTTTAAAGAGTCCTCTCCTGCTGATGTTCAGGTGTATATCAGTATGTAGTGTCTCTACTTTAAAGAGTCCTCTCCTGCTGATGTTCAGGTGTATATCAGTATGTAGTGTCTCTACTTTAAAGAGTCCTCTCCTGCTGATGTACAGGTGTATATCAGTATGTAGTGTCTCTACTTTAAAGAGTCCTCTCCTGCTGATGTTCAGGTGTATATCAGTATGTAGTGTCTCTACTTTAAAGAGTCCTCTCCTGCTGATGTTCAGGTGTATATCAGTATGTAGTGTCTCTACTTTAAAGAGTCCTCTCCTGCTGATGTTCAGGTGTATATCAGTATGTAGTGTCTCTACTTTAAAGAGTCCTCTCCTGCTGATGTTCAGGTGTATATCAGTATGTAGTGTCTCTACTTTAAAGAGTCCTCTCCTGCTGATGTTCAGGTGTATATCAGTATGTAGTGTCTCTACTTTAAAGAGTCCTCTCCTGCTGATGTTCAGGTGTATATCAGTATGTAGTGTCTCTACTTTAAAGAGTCCTCTCCTGCTGATGTTCAGGTGTATATCAGTATGTAGTGTCTCTACTTTAAAGAGTCCTCTCCTGCTGATGTTCAGGTGTATATCAGAATGTAGTGTCTCTACTTTAAAGAGTCCTCTCCTGCTGATGTTCAGGTGTATATCAGAATGTAGTGTCTCTACTTTAAAGAGTCCTCTCCTGCTGATGTTCAGGTGTATATCAGTATGTAGTGTCTCTACTTTAAAGAGTCCTCTCCTGCTGGTGTTCAGCTGTATATCAGTATGTAGTGTCTCTACTTTAAAGAGTCCTCTCCTGCTGATGTTCAGGTGTATATCAGTATGTAGTGTCTCTACTTTAAAGAGTCCTCTCCTGCTGATGTTCAGGTGTGTATCAGTATGTAGTGTCTCTACTTTAAAGAGTCCTCTCCTGCTGATGTTCAGGTGTATATCAGTATGTAGTGTCTCTACTTTAAAGAGTCCTCTCCTGCTGATGTTCAGGTGTATATCAGTATGTAGTGTCTCTACTTTAAAGAGTCCTCTCCTGCTGATATTCAGGTGTATATCAGAATGTAGTGTCTCTACTTTAAAGAGTCCTCTTCTGCTGATGTTCAGGTGTATATCAGAATGTAGTGTCTCTACTTTAAAGAGTCCTCTCCTGCTGATGTTCAGGTGTATATCAGTATGTAGTGTCTCTACTTTAAAGAGTCCTCTCCTGCTGATGTTCAGCTGTATATCAGTATGTAGTGTCTCTACTTTAAAGAGTCCTCTCCTGCTGATGTTCAGGTGTAGATCAGTATGTAGTGTCTCTACTTTAAAGAGTCCTCTCCTGCTGATGTTCAGGTGTATATCAGTATGTAGTGTCTCTACTTTAAAGAGTCCTCTCCTGCTGATGTTCAGGTGTATATCAGTATGTAGTGTCTCTACTTTAAAGAGTCCTCTCCTGCTGATGTTCAGCTGTATATCAATATGTAGTGTCTCTACTTTAAAGAGTCCTCTCCTGCTGATGTTCAGGTGTAGATCAGTATGTAGTGTCTCTACTTTAAAGAGTCCTCTCCTGCTGATGTTCAGGTGTATATCAGTATGTAGTGTCTCTACTTTAAAGAGTCCTCTCCTGCTGATGTTCAGGTGTATATCAGTATGTAGTGTCTCTACTTTAAAGAGTCCTCTCCTGCTGATGTTCAGGTGTATATCAGTATGTAGTGTCTCTACTTTAAAGAGTCCTCTCCTGCTGATGTTCAGGTGTATATCAGTATGTAGTGTCTCTACTTTAAAGAGTCCTCTCCTGCTGATGTTCAGCTGTATATCAGTATGTAGTGTCTCTACTTTAAAGAGTCCTCTCCTGCTGATGTTCAGGTGTAGATCAGTATGTAGTGTCTCTACTTTAAAGAGTCCTCTCCTGCTGATGTTCAGGTGTATATCAGTATGTAGTGTCTCTACTTTAAAGAGTCCTCTCCTGCTGATGTTCAGGTGTATATCAGTATGTAGTGTCTCTACTTTAAAGAGTCCTCTCCTGCTGATGTTCAGGTGTATATCAGTATGTAGTGTCTCTACTTTAAAGAGTCCTCTCCTGCTGATGTTCAGGTGTAGATCAGTATGTAGTGTCTCTACTTTAAAGAGTCCTCTCCTGCTGATGTTCAGGTGTATATCAGTATGTAGTGTCTCTACTTTAAAGAGTCCTCTCCTGCTGATGTTCAGGTGTATATCAGTATGTAGTGTCTCTACTTTAAAGAGTCCTCTCCTGCTGATGTTCAGCTGTATATCAGTATGTAGTGTCTCTACTTTAAAGAGTCCTCTCCTGCTGATGTTCAGGTGTATATCAGTATGTAGTGTCTCTACTTTAAAGAGTCCTCTCCTGCTGATATTCAGGTGTATATCAGTATGTAGTGTCTCTACTTTAAAGAGTCCTCTCCTGCTGATATTCAGGTGTATATCAGTATGTAGTGTCTCTACTTTAAAGAGTCCTCTCCTGCTGATATTCAGGTGTATATCAGTATGCCTATGCTGCAGCACCTCTGTTCACCGTCTGCTCTGATTGGCTAGCAAGCCGGCTCTGTTGTGATTGGTCAACCTCTTAGAGATGTCCCGCCCCCTTAGCCTCGTACAATGCGTGACTTTGTGGTTTTCAGACCATTTACATGCACAAAAACGTATATAAAACACTAGGAGAGTTCCAACATATTATTATTAAATTGAGCCGGATAAACACAAACATCTTTGAAATCAACACAAGGTGCAAAAGTGTGACGGCGTCTTGGTTTCATCAAAAGCTGTGCGCAATTTATATTTATTGTATTCTAAATTGACATTAAAAAAACAAAAAAAAGGATCTGCCCATGTCTTTATGAAAGTTAACGCACAAATTCAATAAACATCTCGCTGTAATTCTTACATAGAGGGTAAAAGTATATGAAGGTGGGAGGAGTCACATGGAGGCTCCGAGGGAGAGTCAGAAAACAGACGGAATAAATAGGAAGTGAGAATGCCTCGTGTTAACAAACCAAACCGTGGACAGCATGGTCCTGAAGCTCGTCCCAATGCCCTCCTCTTCACATTAAAACAAGAGAGTGTTAGTTACATTGTCACTTTTCGATACTTAACTGTGTTTAAAATTTAAAAAGCTTAGGGGATACTTAACGACCGGGCCATTAAAAGTCATGCACGCTGCAAATAACTGCATGCAGTAGTAAAGGTAACCCATCCAAGCACTTTTTATTAATAGTCATGAACACACACAGCAGCGTCATCAGAGGCGCCGACGCCCTCTAGACTTTTGTGGAGTATTTATATACGGAGAGCCGTTTGCATGTCACAGGAAGTGCCTGTAACATTTACCTGATAACGAAAAAAGAAATGTGGATTGATTATCAACTTCATATAGATATTTATATATTTCTCTTCTCTCGCTCGCTCACATGTATCCCACTTGCTCTCATTTATTTTTTGCTTACAATGTAACAAAAATGGTGACAGGCCTGAAATTACAATCACCAGAAACAAACTCAGAGGAGGAAGAGGAGGAGGAGGAAGGTGGGGGGGGGGGGGGTGGGGGGACTGCTGCTGATTGGCTGCCCATCACTGACAGAAGCAGCAGGGAGGACACAGTCTGCTCGGTGCTCGGACATCAAAGAGGCGGCGGCGGAGGCTCTTTCCCCGAAAAGCTGCTCTCTCGGAGCTGGAGGTTTTCCAGCGCCACGTCTAAAGGCATGATGTCGACGCAGCCCATCGCGCCGAAGCTGGCGAAGTCCCGCCGCTCGTCTTCGTCGGAGGAAGAGCTCTCCTCGTGCATCAGCGTGGACAGAAGCAGCTCCTGGACGAACAGGCTGCGGTCGGCGCGCTCGCCCTCCAGGAACTGACGCTCCGCCTCCGACATCTTAGGCTCGTTCAACCTGGAGGAGGAGAGACAAGCACGAGAGCCCTTTAGTTAAGATGCTTTCTATTCTAGGTCCTCTATCATTCTGTTTCTCATCACTATACCACAGGTCTCAGATATATACAGAGCCTGTCTCTGATTGGCCGAAACACCAAACAGATCATTGCAGCATTACCCATAATCCCCTCTGTTTCAGCCCTGTTTCCAAAGTGCTGATTCTCTGTCTGTTACTTTAGATGAAAATAAGGAGCCCCTCCCCACGCCCCTCTGAGAGAGATTTGGTTACAAAGAACTCAATGGTGCTCTAGGAGGAGATTCAGGTGATAAGGGGGGGGGGGGGGGGTTACCTTGGTTGCTGATTGGCTAATGGTTACACAAGACAAAACATCGTTATGACATCACAAAGTGGCCAAAATCTGATCAGCTCATTTTCAGACAGGTTTTTATAGAAATGGATCAAAAAGAGAGAGAATCTTTGTTCCTGAAGCTTTCAGAGTCTCTTTCCACAGAGGGGACACATGTTGATGTAGAAGAGACATGAAGAAGAGGGGACACATGTTGATGTAGAAGAGACATGAAGAAGAGGGGACACATGTTGATGTAGAAGAGACACGAAGAAGAGGGGACACATGTTGATGTAGAAGAGACATGAAGAAGAGGGGACACATGTTGATGTAGAAGAGACATGAAGAAGAGGGGACACATGTTGATGTAGGAGATACATGAAGAAGAGGGGACACATGTTGATTTAGAAGAGACATGAAGAAGAGGGGACACATGTTGATGTAGAAGAGACATGAAGAAGAGGGGACACATGTTGATGTAGAAGAGACATGAAGAAGAGGGGACACATGTTGATGAAGAAGAGGGGACACATGTTGATGTAGAAGAGACATGAAGAAGAGGGGACACATGTTGATGTAGAAGAGACACGAAGAAGAGGGGACACATGTTGATGTAGAAGAGACATGAAGAAGAGGGGACACATGTTGATGTAGGAGATACATGAAGAAGAGGGGACACATGTTGATTTAGAAGAGACATGAAGAAGAGGGGACACATGTTGATGTAGAAGAGACATGAAGAAGAGGGGACACATGTTGATGTAGAAGAGACATGAAGAAGAGGGGACACATGTTGATGAAGAAGAGGGGACACATGTTGATGTAGAAGAGACATGAAGAAGAGGGGACACATGTTGATGTAGAAGAGACACGAAGAAGAGGGGACACATGTTGATGTAGAAGAGACATGAAGAAGAGGGGACACATGTTAATGTAGAAGAGACATGAAGAAGAGGGGACACATGTTGATGTAGAAGAGACATGAAGAAGAGGGGACACATGTTGATGTAGAAGAGACATGAAGAAGAGGGGACACATGTTGATGTAGAGGAGACATGAAGAAGAGGGAACACATGTTGATGTAGAGGAGACATGAAGAAGAGGGGACACATGTTAATGTAGAAGAGACATGAAGAAGAGGGGACACATGTTGATGTAGAAGAGACATGAAGAAGAGGGGACACATGTTAATGTAGAAGAGACATGAAGAAGAGGGGACACATGTTGATGTAGAAGAGACATGAAGAAGAGGGGACACATGTTGATGTAGAGGAGACATGAAGAAGAGGGGACACATGTTGATGTAGAGGAGACATGAAGAAGAGGGGACACATGTTGATGTAGAGGGGACACATGTTGATGTAGAAGAGACATGAAGAAGAGGGGACACATGTTGATGTAGAAGAGACATGGAGAAGAGGGGACACATGTTGATGTAGAAGAGACATGAAGAAGAGGGGACACATGTTGATGTAGAAGAGACATGAAGAAGAGGGGACACATGGTGATGTAGAAGAGACATGGAGAAGAGGGGACACATGTTGATGTAGAGGAGACATGAAGAAGAGGGGACACATGTTAATGTAGAAGAGACATGAAGAAGAGGGGACACATGTTGATGTAGAAGAGACATGAAGAAGAGGGGACACATGTTGATGTAGAAGAGACATGAAGAAGAGGGGACACATGTTAATGTAGAAGAGACATGAAGAAGAGGGGACACATGTTGATGTAGAAGAGACATGAAGAAGAGGGGACACATGTTGATGTAGAGGAGACATGAAGAAGAGGGGACACATGTTGATGTAGAGGAGACATGAAGAAGAGGGGACACATGTTGATGTAGAGGGGACACATGTTGATGTAGAAGAGACATGAAGAAGAGGGGACACATGTTGATGTAGAAGAGACATGTAGAAGAGACATGAAGAAGAGGGGACACATGGTGATGTAGAAGAGACATGGAGAAGAGGGGACACATGGTGATGTAGAAGAGACATGAAGAAGAGGGGACACATGGTGATGTAGAAGAGACATGAAGAAGAGGGGACACATGTTGATGTAGAAGAGACATGAAGAAGAGGGGACACATGTTGATGTAGAAGAGACATGAAGAAGAGGGGACACATGTTGATGTAGAAGAGACATGAAGAAGAGGGGACACATGTTGATGTAGAAGAGACATGAAGAAGAGGATTTTGCATAATAGGAGACCTTTAAGATTTTCATTGATGTACGAAAGACAATAAAAGCCTTGAATCTTGAATGTAAGCCACACTGAAGTCTCTCACCGTGCTAATAGGAACTGGGAGCTGTGATTGGAGGAGGGGTTGTTCTCCCCCCCGGCGGCGGCGGCAGAGTTGGAGGAGTTGGTGTTCGGGGGGGGGATGGCGGTGCCGGGGTTTCCGGGGTTGTTTCCTCGTCGTGTGGCGTGGCGTCCCGTCTCCACTTGTTGCCGCGCAGCCTGAGCCTGCTGCCTCTCGAGCTGGAGCTGCATCTGGAGCTGCTGCAGCTGAGAGGCTGAGGGGCCGGACGAGTTGATCTGCCCCCCCGCTGCACGCCGCACGCCTGACAGCTGGGACAACAACTCTGCAGGAACAACAACAACAACAAACACGAGTCAGGGCTTTAAAGACAACACTGTCGATACCTGTGGAAGGTGTCAAAGCCTAATACATCACACTGTAATGTGAACCAGCAATAGTTTAAACTCTGAGACCCTCACCTGCGATGGGGTCCATTGCCTCTCTGTTGCTGGGGGTGTAGGTGGAGCTCTGTGACGCCGAGGATGACAGCCCCCCCGTGGAGCCGCTAGTAAAGTGCATATTTGTCCGTCGTGCTCGTGGCCCCCCCAGCCCTCTTCCGGGGTGAAACATCCTGCGAACATGCCGCACGCTGCTGGACTCGTCGTGGAGAGCAGCGTTAAGGGGGAACAACTGAACGTCCTCTTCCAACATGAGAGCAACATGATAACAAAGGTATCCCAACTGTAGCTGTGAACATGACAGGATGTGTGATTACCTAGAAGAGCATCAGGACTGTTTGAGGCAGATGATAGCTATGTGATTAACATGATGATTCAGCCTCTATGGAGAGAGACATCAAGCATGCTCATTTCTGACGTGGAGCTAATCTGAAGTAAACATTGAATACTGCTTTCTATTCCTCCATCTTGTGACTGTGTAACTCCCTCTCTTGGATATCAGCATGTGAAGGACACTGTTCAGGAACTAGTCTCTGTATGTGATGACTCCTTCCATTCTGGAGAGGATCACAGATACATGGATCCTGAGGTTGAAGATCAAGCCGGTGACAATTTTTCAAACACTATGAATATTTTTATGTCAGTGTTTCTGTTAGCTGGACGTAGACTTGGAAAATATGTTAGTGTCTGAAAACAAAGAGAAAGTGAGAGGTTGATTCTCATTTTGTTTAAAAAGATTAAACCTAGTCAAAATGTATACAGCATTTGTAAAAATGGTCACTTTAGAGCAGCTTTTGTACCATTTCTATTTATTTTACTGTTAAATGTCTGTAAATCTTTGGGACTGTTTATTTCTAGTGTCTTAATTTGTCTTTGTCTTGTTTTTTATGCTGCTACAATGCAAACACTTCCCAAATTGGGATCAATAAAGTACTTATCTATCCAGACTTGGAAAATATGTTAATCTCCGACAAATTTAAATATTTCAGGTCATAGAATTGGATAAAAATGATTTCCTTGTGCAAGATTGTATTGAAATAGAATAAATAGATTCTCTCATTGATGCCACAAGCATGCAATGAGATGCCATCGCTGTAGAACAGTGCTTCTCAAAGTGTGGTCCGCGGTCCACTGGTGGTCCGTGACCGCCCCCTAGTGGTCCGTGAGTATATTGGTAACATTTCACATTTGAAATAAATAAATACATTTAAGTTTTCCGCACTCTCGCAGGAATAGCTCCGCAAGGGAGCGAGCTTAAGTTTCACTTTCGATTGCATGATAAAGCCCAGCGCAACACCTTCGTCACACATGTTGCCACTTGTTTGTACCATTTTCAGGCGATTTGTAATCTGTTCTAAAAGAACGATGTGATTTTGGATATTTGTGGAGTTAGGTGGTCCGCGAGTGTTTTTTTATTGGTTAAGTCCTTGGTATGAAAACGTTTGAGAAACACTGCTGTAAAGATAGCACTCTGTGGTTATAGAGGGGAAAACAAACAGCCTGTGAATCCTCCATTAGTGATTCCAGCTAAATGTATTCTGATTGGGGAAAAACTGTCCAAGGAAAACTTCTTGATCCCCAGATGCAAGCATGTCTCATTTAAAATATGTGGATCAAAACAGGTCTACATGAATAGATTAGGTTCGTCTACAAATTGTTTATTATTCTGTTTTATTTTATCTCAGAATATATACGCCTTAAGCTGAGGGAAGGTTTCTGCGTGCAGAGTTACAGCCAAGTCTATTGACGAGACTTATCAATTAAAACACAAATCTAAAAGGCCTTGATGGAGGCGTGTGGCGCAGTGGATAGTGCCTTGGTGTTGGGATCAGAGGTTCAAACCCCACTGCAGCAGTCAGCATGTCGTTGTGTCCCAGAGACACTTCACCCCAAATTGCTCCTATGGGGATTCACAGCATTGAGTATGTAAGTCGCTTTGGATAAAAGCGTCTAACAAATAACATGTAATGTAAAAAAATTCTGTATAATAAAAACACATCATATCTGACCCAAATGTCTCCCTTTTGACCAGGACGTGGAAATCGTCCGAGACACATTTTACCCTGAAATGCTGCTATACATGTAGACAGCAGTGCGCAGACAGAAAGGATATTAAATCTCGTGGCGCTCTGTGTTCGAGTGTGAGG
Organism: Pogonophryne albipinna; assembly: GCA_028583405.1. Lineage (NCBI taxonomy): Eukaryota > Metazoa > Chordata > Actinopteri > Perciformes > Artedidraconidae > Pogonophryne > Pogonophryne albipinna. The sequence goes on from JAPTMU010000171.1 coordinate 327,478, forward strand.
TGAGCTGTGAAGTCGTCTGTGACGTGGTTGGGGTCTCCGCCCGGCAACGCAGCACAAATCGGACAGATCTGAAAACAAAAAGAGACGGAGGGAAACGTTTAATTATTGAGTTAAATGTAATTTCCCTCAACAAGACGAAAGCCCGTCACACCTTAAAGTCCTGTCCTCGTTCGTTTAATAATTAACACACATTTTGGGAACCATCCCTCATATTTAACCTTATATTAACACAGTGCACATTTCTTTCCAATTCTACCTCTTCAAATTTAAATTCTGAGCTACATATATTTCTTAGAGTAATTTGTAATACTGTACTGACACCTCGGTAAATCTCTTGTAAACATGTCTTTTAATTTAAAAATAGTGGAAGAAAAGTTGCGTCATTGTCAAAGAAAACGGTCATTATTTTATTTCAATGTCATTTCAATAAATACAAACTAAAGCACATCACTCTCTGAACTTCTTGCACACACATTGGCACCGTTTTTTTACTTTGGTTCATATATTTAAAATGATCTAAAAAGACAAGCATTGTTTAAATGTCCCTTATTGTCAATGAATGGGTTCCTCTCCAGCGTGCCATAGAGCGCCATCTAAAAACACTTCAATGAGCTCCATTGTGTACGTACGTACGTACGTACGTACGTACGTACGTACGTACGTACGTACGTACGTACGTACGTACGTACGTACGTACGTACGTACGTACGTACGTACGTACATACATACATACAGACAGACAGACAGACAGACAGACAGACAGACAGACAGACAGACAGACAGACAGACAGACAGACAGACAGACAGACAGACAGACAGACAGACAGACAGACAGACAGACAGACAGACAGACAGACAGACAGACAGACAGACAGACAGACAGACAGACAGACAGACAGACAGACAGACAGACAGACAGACAGACAGACAGACAGACAGACAGACAGACAGACAGACAGACAGACAGACAGACAGACAGACAGACAGACAGACAGACAGACAGACAGACAGACAGACAGACAGACAGACAGACAGACAGACAGACAGACAGACAGACAGACAGACAGACAGACAGACAGACAGACAGACAGACAGACAGACAGACAGACAGACAGACAGACAGACAGACAGACAGACAGACAGACAGACAGACAGACAGACAGACAGACAGACAGACAGACAGACAGACAGACAGACAGACAGACAGACAGACAGACAGACAGACAGACAGACAGACAGACAGACAGACAGACAGACAGACAGACAGACAGACAGACAGACAGACAGACAGACAGACAGACAGACAGACAGACAGACAGACAGACAGACAGACAGACAGACAGACAGACAGACAGACAGACAGACAGACAGACAGACAGACAGACAGACAGACAGACAGACAGACAGACAGACAGACAGACAGACAGACAGACAGACAGACAGACAGACAGACAGACAGACAGACAGACAGACAGACAGACAGACAGACAGACAGACAGACAGACAGACAGACAGACAGACAGACAGACAGACAGACAGACAGACAGACAGACAGACAGACAGACAGACAGACAGACAGACAGACAGACAGACAGACAGACAGACAGACAGACAGACAGACAGACAGACAGACAGACAGACAGACAGACAGACAGACAGACAGACAGACAGACAGACAGACAGACAGACAGACACACACACACACACACACACACACACACACACACACACACACACACACACACACACACACACACACACACACACACACACACACACACACACACACACACACACACACACACACACACACACACACACACACACACACACACACACACACACACACACACACACACACACACACACACACACACACACACACACACACACACACACACACACACACACACACACACACACACACACACACACACACACACACACACACACACACACACACACACACACACACACACACACACACACACACACACACACACACACACACACACACACACACACACACACACACACACACACACACACACACACACACACACACACACACACACACACACACACACACACACACACACACACACACACACACACACACACACACACACACACACACACACACACACACACACACACACACACACACACACACACACACACACACACACACACACACACACACACACACACACACACACACACAGACACAGACACAGACACAGACACAGACAGAGAGAGACACACACACAGACAGCCAGAGAGAGACACACACAGACAGCCAGAGAGAGACACACACAGACAGACAGAGAGACAGACAGACAGAGACATACACAGACAGAGAGACACACACACAGACAGAGAAACACACACACACACACGTCTTCATGTCAATTAAGCTAAGATGCAATGATGTGGATTTCCTGCTCAACATAATTAACTTAATGCTCTCAGATAAAGCTTAAGAGGCTTTCCGGCCCAGATTTCCTTCACTAAGACTTTTTTTTAGCTAACTAACATTTAGTTGACAGGCAGACCTAATCTTTTGCCCACACATTTTGACTTTGCAAATACATTCTTTAGTCTATACATACATGTCATTTTTATAATACTGCAATATCTTTAATTACAACTGTGCAGGTTTTAAAACACAATAAATACACGATGCAAGGAAATAAGAAACGTTTGGAATGAAGCTGGGAAGTTAAAAACATTTTCCCAACAGCCTGATTTTTTTTTTAAAACCACCCATACGAACAAAATCCAAACTTCATTGCATCACATCTGTGGAATAACTAACGATGAGCTAAAATAGTGTATCTAAACTAAAACTATTATTTAGAAACCTGAATGGTCTGAGCAGGACCTGTGAACTCATGCTTGCCGTTTCTTGTCGTTGTAAAAGTTATTTCTTTTTGTACAAAGAAATGATTTGTTTAAAACCATGAATCAAATATCACTGATGACCTAATCTTTTATTTTCATGAACAATGTACGCTAGAGGGGGACCGGAAACGTTTTTAAGATTCTTCTTGCCCCTTTTGAACACGATGGAAACTATTTGAGAATTTATTTTATTATATCTTGAACGTTTTTTTTAAAAATGTTGCTTCTCTTTCGGCGCTTTCACACCAAGTACTTTGCCGCACTTAGTTCACGAGAACTAAAGAGCCGATCGCGTTCACACCGGAATAAGTCCCTGAGGGAGGATTAGGCAAATGAAGCTGCTCACGTCTTCTTCTTCTGCTTTGGGTTTACTGGCAGGCCGCAAACCACTTCACGGCGTGTACTGCCACCCGGAGTCCCCGGAGTTGGGGACTGGCTTCAGTAGAAGCTGCTGGAAGTCTTCCCAGCAGCTTCATGCAATGTTATTATTTGTTTATTGATTGTTATGAACCTGCCTGAGGACCACAGATGGAAATTAGCTATTAGCTATAATCTGGCATATTGCATCCCTTCTCTTTGCTGAGATTAATGTTTTTGTATGCATGGTCCTTCTATAAATAAATACAAACAAATACTGAAGCCTTCCGAGTAAATCGCCAGAACGCCGACACCTCCTCATCTCCACCGCTCCCATGTTTTTTTGTTGTGTTGCCATAAGTTAGTCTCTTTCCGTTGGTGCGCGGGGCTAATGCTAATAATGCGAGCAAATAAAATGGCGGCTTCACAAAACTTTTTGGGAGTTTTACGGGCCGTGGTTTGCAATCTGCCCAGCCAATCAGAAATGGGAACCTTTTTCTCCCATGAAAGTACCTGCTCTCTAGCAGGGACTGAAAAGGGGGTGGAAAGGTTCTCATGAACTAAGTTCTAGTTCCGGATCTTTTTGGTGTGAACACACATTTTCGGAACTATACTGGGAAAAGTACTCCGGTGTGAAAGCGCCTAATGTTATAATTATTAGTATTGTTTCTAACATGTTTAATAAATTCCATCCATCCATCTTCTCCCGCTTATCCGTGGTCGGGTCGCGGGGGTATCAGTTCCAGCAGAGAGCCCCAAACATTCCTTTCCCCTCATCAACCAGCTCTGACTGGGGGGTCCCAAGGCGCTCCCAGGCCAGCGAAGAGATATAATCCCTCCACCTGGTCCTAGGTCTACCCCTCGGTCTCTTCCCTGCTGGACGTGCCTGGAACACCTCCCTAGGGAGGCGCCCAGGTGGCATCCTTACTAGGTGCCCGAACCACCTCAACTGGCTCCTTTCGACGCGAAGGAGGAGCGGCTCAACTCCGAGTCCCTCCCGGATGACTGAACTTCTCACCTTAACCCTAAGGGAGACGCCAGCCACCCTGCGGAGAAAACCCATCTCGGCCGCTTGTATCCGTATGTTTAATAAATTGACAAATAAAAAGAATTCACGGTGTACTCACCACCTCTGTGGAAGTCTCTGCATGTTCGGAGGTGACGTGCTCCTGTAGAGACGTCTCTGTGTAGCCCATCTTCCCGCAGTAAGGACACGTGAAGGACTGGGGCTGCTCTACTGAAAAGGTGTCGCCTCCATAGTACAAGTCTGCAGGAATCAATGTTTTTTTTATCAGTAATAATACTTTAATATCACTGAGAGAAGACATGCTCAAAGAGCCTTCAGCGTGCATTTGTTCTGGATTCAGCTTTGTAACATCATTGCTGGTCCATAATATTCAGGAAAATTCCAAAGTACGTTTCAAAAGTTAGCTTAAACAACATCTCTGTATCGTAAAGTGTAATTTAACTGTCTGTGGGTGCGTACAACTGATAGTATTATTTTATGTTTGGCTTAATGATGGTTATAAAAAGATAAAAGCCGTCTTTCCTGTATGTTTGCCTGCAGACGACAGGAAGGATAGCCAATGCTAGGGCTAATGGGGATCTTAATAAAGACCAAAACCACAGATTACATTTTTCATGACTAATCATAAGGAATTGTATGCAACAGTCATTAAAAGTGTGTGTGTGTGTGTTTCATATAACACCAGAGGTGGGAAGTAGTGGAGTACAAATACTTTGTTACTGTACTTAAGTACATGTTTCTGGTATCAGTACTTTACTCCACTACTTATTTTTCTGTCAACTTTTTACTTTCTACTTCTTACATTTTGAACCCAAATACCTGTACTTTCTACTTCTTACATGTTGAACCCAAATACCTGTACTTTCTACTTCTTACATGTTGAACACAAATACCTGTACTTTCTACTTCTTACATGTTGAACTCAAATACCTGTACTTTCTACTTCTTACATGTTGAACACAAATACCTGTACTTTCTACTTCTTACATGTTGAACTCAAATACCTGTACTTTCTACTTCTTACATGTTGAACACAAATACCTGTACTTTCTACTTCTTACATGTTGAACACAAATACCTGTACTTTCTACTTCTTACATGTTGAACTCAAAATACCTGTACTTTCTACTTCTTACATGTTGAACACAAATACCTGTACTTTCTACTTCTTACATGTTGAACCCAAATACCTGTACTTTCTACTTCTTACATGTTGAACCCAAATACCTGTACTTTCTACTTCTTACATGTTGAACCCAAATACCTGTACTTTCTACTTCTTACATGTTGAACCCAAATACCTGTACTTTCTACTTCTTACATGTTGAACTCAAATACCTGTACTTTCTACTTCTTACATGTTGAACTCAAATACCTGTACTTTCTACTTCTTACATGTTGAACACAAATACCTGTACTTTCTACTTCTTACATGTTGAACACAAATACCTGTACTTTCTACTTCTTACATGTTGAACTCAAAATACCTGTACTTTCTACTTCTTACATGTTGAACACAAATACCTGTACTTTCTACTTCTTACATGTTGAACCCAAATACCTGTACTTTCTACTTCTTACATGTTGAACCCAAATACCTGTACTTTCTACTTCTTACATGTTGAACCCAAATACCTGTACTTTCTACTTCTTACATGTTGAACCCAAATACCTGTACTTTCTACTTCTTACATGTTGAACTCAAATACCTGTACTTTCTACTTCTTACATGTTGAACTCAAATACCTGTACTTTCTACTTCTTACATGTTGAACCCAAATACCTGTACTTTCTACTTCTTACATGTTGAACCCAAATACCTGTACTTTCTACTTCTTACATGTTGAACCCAAATACCTGTACTTTCTACTTCTCTCATTTTCCAAACAGCTGGTTCCTTTAGTCTGAATGTGTGTTTGGTGGCGTGATCATTATTCTTTAGAGTCATTGCGTGCCTATTGATTTGAACACGATCCGTGTATCCATCATTTCCTGGTCTTCTCTAAAGAAGAGGGACCAATGGAAACGTTGTCATGTTGCCGTTGTTCAGCATGGAAACATTCATTAGCTAACAATGACATTATTGTTCTATTAATATAAAGGGAGGTCAGGTACTCTTTAAAGCAGCTGCTAGTTATGGGTACTTTTTACTGAAGTACATTTCAAAGCCTCTTTACTTTGACTTGAGTAAAGAAGTTTAGTCAGTACTTCTACTTTGACCAGAGTATTTTTAAACACGAGTATCTGGACTTCTACTTGAGGAAAGGATGTGTGTACCTCTGTACTTTACTTCTTACCATAGTCTACCCTGGTTAATATACACTGCATGGGGTGCTCTGTGGTGTGTCGGGTGGTGGTGGCTCCGCTCTCGTAGCACGACGCGCACAGGTCGTAGTCGTAGCAGATTAAACACTTGAACCGTCTTCCTCTAAAGTTCCCCTTTAAACACGCATCACAGCTCACACCTGCAGGAAAAACAACACAAGAAGGAGGAGTAGAGGGAGACACATTATGAGGAGGTGGCGGTAAAGTCACAAATTCCTTATAACTGCAGGAATGACGGAGGTGTTTTGGAGTGGCACCAACACACAAGTGGCAGCTATGAGGAGCCATCTTAATATGCAGTTCATAAATCGAGTTGCAGGTTAATTAATTTGATACACTGACTTTTTTTTGAAAATAATTATTTTACAATAACAAGAAAGGCAAAAAGAAAGAACAGCATGAAAACAACATTTACCACAGCCAAGGATTCGACAATTTCTCTCACATTAAATGGAAAACAAAAGGTTGGAATGTTCTTCTCTTTTATGAATGTGTTTTCTTGCAAAGACATCCCCTAACCCCATTACGCATCTAATTACCGGTTTACAGCTTTTATTTCAGTGCATGACATTAAGGATTTTTGGAGATGGCCCTGAGCCCAATAGAGATTGCCCTGAAAAATGCGCGCGGACGAAATGACGCACGAAGGGTTTGGGGGGCCTCCCCCTAGAACATTTAGATGTGTGCAGGTCTCAGATGCTGTCTGGTGCATTCTACTGAATTATAAGATGAACCACCACAATATTATACAATTTCATTCTTCATTTCACTTGTTTGTTTGTTCTTGTTTGTGTTTGCTTGCTTGCTCGCCCTGCATAGCTATAAGAAACACTTAAGTTGTTGGTCAAGACACTTTCCATCTGGGAAGGAAGATGCCTTCCCAGATGGAAACAAGTAGAAAACATTACATTCAGTTATAACTGCCAAAACAAACATTTACACTTTATGGCCCCTGTTAAAAATGTTTGTAATGTTATCTACTGTTAGTCTGGGAGATCTCGAGTGTACACTGACCGGCTTATTAGAAATTAAGAATTGGCAAGAGGTCGAAACCACCCTGAAATAACTGCTTTATACAATCATTAATTACAAACAAAGTGCACGTTCAGGGTGGTCATGGAGTACTTGAATAATGACCTGCATGTGAAAATATTATTGCATTTCATGACCTGCACAACAAATGAATGACCTGCATCATGCAATACAAATAAATAGTACTCTATTCAGCATCAGAATCCGTAACAAATTGAAACTCCCGGGAAAATGTGGTTGCATTCGATTCATTGTCCGGGTAGTATTCATTGTATAGAAATCGTATTGACCGGGCCAGCACGAACATCGCGAAGTTGGTCGAACGAATACCTCCTCATCCGGAAGCCGAGAGGAGCCGAGCGCATCCGCGAAGCACACAAAATGGCGACATCGATGAAGAAAGATGGGTTGACCGACTTTTGGCAACTTTTTCATCGTTTTCCAACCGATGTGACCGCTGTCAGGCACTGACACGTCTCCACAATTGCCATAATAGATTGCCCGATCGGGCAACCAGCAGGTGAGGCTTCATTGTCCGAGCTACATACTAGATTGCCTCGGGCCATCGTTAATGTCGAGCCCTGTATTTACTAATTCATACAGCTATGCTTATTTCATAGGCATCATATTACTTTATTTATTAATCTAGAACTCCATCTCACTAGTATTCACTTCACCATGAGCAGCTGAACCCTTTAAAACTGCATTCATAATTCATTCATTAATTTGAATGCACCACTGGATAAATTGCAATATACATAAGTAGGAGTGAACTGTGCACACTTTTCTATATTAACTAGTGCTGTCAAAATTATCGCGTTAACGGCGGTAATTAATTTTTTGAATTAATTGCCTTTAAATATTTAACGCATTTAACGCATGTGCAGAATGGCCCGCCTCATACATCCCACCAGTGGCAGCGCCAGGGTATGGCTGGGGTAGGCTACACCCATACCAAGAAATGGCTTACCATGAAAAATGATGTTAAAGTAAGCAAAATAAAGTCCGCCAACTCGCGGAGTAAATTGCACAGACAGCAGTTAGATTGATTTCAGAAGCCACTTGTCTGGAAATACCGAAGACTAGAAACGGTTTTGAAAACTTTTGTCACGTAGTGATCGTCTTCTCAATATAACATCTTTGATAATGTCTTCTGGCCAATCAGAATCAAGATAACGGCGTGGTGTTGTCCCGACGGAGAATACTTTTGCTGTAGTAGGTGCACATAACTGGTACGCATGCGCGGCAACAATCTGAAATGCGTACCGTCACTTGTGTCACAAAGCGCATTTGCGTACCGACGTACTTGTGAAGCTTTTCCAGAAGGCGGTTAGACCCCCCCCCCCCTGTGTTGATAGAAATCAACACGTAATGAATCAAGACCCCACGGTTTGATGATTGAAAGGTGTGTGGGCTGTCTTTCATTTTGACACACAGAACAATGTTATAATAAACATACTGTATGTTAAATGGATATATCCGCCTTCTTTCATTTATCTTTCCATTCCCACAATATACATAAATAAATGGCATATTTTGGACATAGTTCGAATGGTGATTAATCTGATTAATTAATTTTAAAGCTGTGATTAATCTGATTAAAAATTTTAATCGTTTGACAGCCCTAATATTAATATATTTGTACGTTTTTAATATAATTTCGTATGTGTAGTATACATTTCTTTATTCATTATTGCACACTCTTAATATAACTTATTAAGTCTGTATACATTTGTTTACACTGAAATGGAGCAACTGTCACAAAACCCACATTTCCTTTGAGATAAATGAAGTGTTCTGAATAGCTTATTGATGATCACAAGGCAAGTTTATTTATAGAGCACCTTTCAACACGAGGCCATTCAAAGTACAGAAATGAAAGACATTAAGAAATAGTGCAGCAGAGGCATATTATAAAATGGCATTTAAAAGCAAAGATAATCAAACATGAATAACACAGGACGTACATGAATAAATGTCATAATAAATACAACTCCTGTGTAGGGCTGCTCGATTATGGCAAAAATCATAATCTCGATTATTTGGGTCAATAATTGATATCACGATTATTAAAAACGATTATCCATTTACTTTGAAAACACGACTTTATTGGAGAAAAAAACATTTGAACAGCATGTTTTTAACAGTTGATTACCCTCAACTTTAATTATAATTCAACTGAAAAACCAATAATAATTAAAAAAAGTAATAATAATTTTTTTCCGTTTTGTTTCGATTACGTCGTTTTCGTAATCGTTGCAAGCCATAGTCGTAATTGCGATTAAAATACGATTCATTGAGCAGCCCTACTCCTGTGCACTCTTTACCATGTGATTGCATAGAAGAAGTATTGAAGTCTCAATTCTCTGCACACACACAACCAGTTATTTTCCATGCATCATAGTTACCATCACACACACACACATATTATATTCTAACTCCTGCCTCGCGGACGTTTCCTTTCAAGGGAAGAAAACACCTCGTTTGGCAAACATTGGGTGGAAGGTGTGCAATTATTGTGGGAATTTCCTTTGTTGAGACTGCTGTGACGCCTCACAACAAAAACGCTTCATTTAAGGAAGAGAAAATCTCAACATTGATCGAGCAAACCTAGACCTGAACAAACAAATCACAGGGGTTGAGTGTAAATATCAGCGGTAAGGCAATGTGTTGATTAAAGGTTGCTTTGTGCCATTGCATAGGGTTGCAAAAACAAAGGTATTGGTGTAAAAACTGCACGTCTTCTACCACTTAGGAATTTCTAATAAGAGCCTGTTCATTAGGGAATATTTAAAAAGGTTACCAAGTACATGTTTCTGTCCTTCTTTCAACATGGTAAAGATAATGTCATATAAGCTGCACCTTTATTGATTCCCATCGTGTATTGCAGCACTCTATCTTTTCAACGGTTTAAAAATAGCTGTGCATGCTTTTGTGTCCTTTCTCTCGTTACCTGGTTACTCACAAATATTCACACATTTATCGCACATCACCAGTTTTGAAGACACTTTACTGGCTTCTGGTTCAATTTAAGCTTCAACTGAAGACCTATTTGATCATCTGTTAGGGTTTCTAAGTATCTTGAGAGTATATTAGTGAACCGACAGGCTCCTCGAGGCCTCTGCACACGTCCTGCTAGCTGTACCTTGTTCAAAACTTAAAACAACACAAGAGGACAGTGTGTTTTCTGTCGTGGGTAAAAATGGTAGAACACTTTCCCCCTGTGACTCTGGTCAGCAGATTCTCCTGGGTGTTTACGTCACAGTCAGAATGTATGTTTTACCCTCACCTGCAGGTCACTGAGCATTTCTATCAGACACTTTTTCTGTCTGTCACTTCTGAAAAATATGTAGAAATCTTTAGAAATATCTCAACACTGAGTCAGAGCCAGGGTATCAGACAATGGAAATATAAGATATGTCATGTTACCTTACACCCAGACTATTGTCAACTTGGAATTGCCTTTTGATAATAACTTTTGTTAATATATAAGGACAACAAATTATGTTTTTTATGCTGTTGCAACTCAAAGTATCTATCTACTGTTTGTTTTTGTTACCTACCACAGCCAACATTTACCCCGCATTTGGCAGGTAGCAAAGGCTCATTTAATTTCCTGGTCAACGTGTTTTCATGCTCGACATAATAAAAACACTTACCACTTTCTAAGTTAGTTCCTTTACAAGAACATGTACTAAAGTTCTGTGCACATTTGAGGTAGCTGTACTTTACTTGAGTATTGCAATGTTTTGCTACTTTGTACTTTTACTCCACTACATGTATTTAATACCTTTAGTTACTTCACAGATCTGGATGAATGATGTGAAATATAATCAAGTGTTGAATCAGACTTTAGTTCCACCTGGAGTAAATTCACAAGCTACCCTGCAGTCTACAAAGTCATTCAAACTAGCTGCACCTTCACCAGCTTTGAGAACACTTTAATGATCAATCATTATAAAACATATCATATATATTATTCTGAAATGGACCAATCTGCAAAATGACTACTTTTACTTTTGGTACCTTAACTATATTTTGATTGTAATACTGCTTTTACTTGAGTAACATTTTGAATGCAGGACTTTTACTGAAACAGAGTATTCCTACACTCTGGTACTTCTATTTTTTACTAAAGTACAAGATCTGAGTACTTCTTCCACCTCTGATGAATGAAGGGAAATGAAGCACAACGTAACTTAACCCTATAGCTAGCTGTTAGCCTGTCAGCTAGCTCACTTAGGAGACTGGTTCGAGGCCTCAGACAGTCTTCTTGATGACAGTGCATTCGCTAACAACAGTGGTGAGACCAGACGTCCAGTATTTACATTACATCTATTTTTAATCAAAACACAAGTTCAAAAAGGCTGCGTAGAGCTACAACGCGTTATATTGAAATAAACAACATCTGGGAGCCAATTAAATGAAGTCGCAGCTACACCAATACTCCTTATATTAGCATTCATTAGCTGCTAATCTACCTAGCAACGGCTAATTGCTAAGCTCCGCAATGTTGCCGTTTCATCGCCTTAAGATACCCGTGTGCTTTTAATTAGAATATTTGGGGGATTTATAGACGATGAGAGTGAACGTATGTGTTTCCGTACAAGATTTAAAGCAAGCTGCAAAAAGCGCAACACCACCATCCGACTTGAATTAGCACTTAACTGAGGAGGCTAGCATTAGCACTTAGCTCCGGAGCTAGCATTAGCACTTAGCTTCTGGATCTGTTTACTCACCCTCATGTCGGGACATCCTACAAACGGACCCCTCCTCGGGCTCCCCAAGCGTCCTTCACCGGTGCACTGTACGGGTATTTTATTTGCTGAATCTGAACAGAAAAGCTCTTCACCCTTTGCCTTTTTCCCCCCAAGCAAGATGGATCCTCCGGCAGCAGCAGCTTACACAGTTTGTTCTGCTTCCCCTCCCAGAGTATCGCGATATTTCGGGTGAACACCAGGCGGCGCAGTCACACATAGGAGGAGGTGGTGGTGGGTTTTTTGTGCCCATGGTTTTGCCTCGCAGGAAAATCTCTACTATTACAATGCAGAGGTACATGGTGTACTTTTACTCCATTACATATATTTAATACCTTTAGTTACATTACAGATGTGGATGAATGATTTGAAATATAATCAAGTGTTAAATCAGACTTTAGAGACTAGCTGCACCTTTACCAGCTTTGAGAACACTTTAATGATCAATCATTATAAAACATATCATATATATTATTCTGAAATGGACCAATCTGCACAACGACTACTTTTACTGTCTTTCACTATATTTTGATGAGAATACTTTTCTACTTTCACTTGAGGAACATTTTGAATGCAGGACTTTCACTGTAACAGAGTATTCCTACTCAAGTACAAGATCTGAGTACTTCTACTTTTACTCAAGTACAAGATCTGAGTACTTCAACTTTTACTCAAGAACAAGACCTGAGTACTTCTACTTTTACTCAAGTACAAGACCTGAGTACTTCTACTTTTACTCAAGTACAAGATCTGAGTACTTCTACTTTTACTCAAGTACAAGACCTGAGTACTTCTACTTTTACTCAAGTACAAGACCTGAGTACTTCTACTTTTACTCAAGTACAAGACCTGAGTACTTCTACTTTTACTCAAGTACAAGATCTGAGTACTTTTACTCAAGTACAAGACCTGAGTACTTCTACTTTTACTCAAGTACAAGACCTGAGTACTTCTACTTTTACTCAAGTACAAGACCTGAGTACTTCTACTTTTACTCAAGTACAAGACCTGAGTACTTCTACTTTTACTCAAACACAATATCTGAGTACTTCTACTTTTACTCAAACACAATATCTGAGTACTCGCCTCCAGTAATCAGAATCAGGATTCCTTTAATCATCCCACAAAAGGGTCATTTTCGTTTTTATGTGCAATATATATATATATGTAGATATATATAGATAGTAACTAAAGGTATTAAATAAAGGTAGTGGAGTAAGAGTACACGATTTACAAGTAGAAGTACAAAGTAGCAGAAATGTGAGATGTGCATGTAAAGTACAATATAAACCTCAAAATTGTACAGTACTTGAGTAAATGTACTTAGTTGCACTTTTAGTAACCACTTCCTCAGAGGTGGGAGAAGTAATTAGATCTTGTACTTGAGTAAAAGTACTCAGATCTTGTACTTGAGTAAAAGTACTCAGATCTTGTACTTGAGTAAAAGTAGAAGTACTCAGATCTTGTACTTGAGTAAAAGTAGAAGTACTCAGATCTTGTTCTTGAGTAAAAGTTGAAGTACTCAGATCTTGTACTTGAGTAAAAGTAGAAGTACTCAGATCTTGTACTTGAGTAAAAGTAGAAGTACTCAGATCTTGTTCTTGAGTAAAAGTAGAAGTACTCAGATCTTGTACTTGAGTAAAAGTAGAAGTACTCAGATATTGTACTTCAGTAAAAGTAGAAGTACTCAGATCTTGTACTTGAGTAAAAGTAGAAGTACTCAGATCTTGTACTTGAGTAAAAGTAGAAGTACCAGTGTAGGAATACTCTGTTGCAGTAAAAGTCCTGTATTCAAAATGTTCCTCAAGTGAAAGTAGAAAAGTATTCTCATCAAAATATAGTGAAAGACAGTGAAAGTAGTCGTTGTGCAGATTGGTCCATTTCAGAATAATATATATGATATGTTTTATAATGATTGATCATGAAAGTGTTCTCAAAGCTGGTGAAGGTGCAGCTAGTCTGAATGACTTTGTAGACTGCAGGGTAGCTGGTGGATTTACTCCAGGTGGAACTAAAGTCTGATTCAACACTTGATTATATTTCACATCATTCATCCAGATCTGTAAAGTAAAAGAATAAATGTACTTAGTTACTTCCCACCTCTGCGCTCCGCATGTTTCTTCATGTGTTTTGTCACCTTTGTGTTTTTATATTTGCACTGTTTCTGAAGCTGCAGTGTATTTCTCTAAATGTGTTTTAAATACAGATTATAATATATTTGTCATTACAACCTCGGAACAAAAAAGCAGACCGACTGGGTGCTTCTTCGTAAAAAGTATTTTTATTTTTGTACATAAGTTTCAGTTCATTTCTGTGCTGATGAGGACAGTCTGACGAACCAGTGCATTACAATGAAGACTTCACAGCAGTGTAGAAGTTTGGGGTGGAGCACGACTCTCACTTTGGGAAATGAAAGAGAGACTACGCCCTCGTGCATAAGCCTGATACAAAAGTCACACAATCTGTACATACAATTCATTACATGTGCTTCAACAGTGGAGAGTGAGAGGAGGATTTCAGTATCAAAAAGCGGCCTCTTCTTTCCGTCCTCCCTCAGATTTATTGTCCGACAGTTAGGGGGGAAACAGTAAAGAAGAAGGAGGCAGTCTCCCCAACATACAATATAATCTCTTTGTGTAGCTGTGCAACTTCTGGAAACAAAAACAAGACCTGAAAGAATAACTCTGTGAGATACTGCGTACCACATATATATTGGGGGGACATTGACCCCAAATGTTTTGTGTACTTGTTCAACAAACCAAACACCAGGGAATCCCAATGGTGATGCATGTTCTATATTTGACAACATTTACCTTCCTCTTTGCAAATTAAACACACGCTACAGTCGCATCTCACCTCGACAGTCATTCACAAAGGCTTTCAGTCCAATACAACCAAAGTAGTGGATACAAACCCTCATCTTCAGTACAGAATATTTATACTTTCTCATCAAAATATAACAATATTTACATATTTGCATCAGATTTGAAAGTGTGAGATAGGCCAGATAATTTCCTTAAAATGTCAAATGTTATTTTTTTAGCACCTGAGCAAGATAATCTTCTCTGACCACATTTAATTTTTTTAAATTACATGAATTAATGCAAACAACATTATGTACATTTACTTGTATTTACAGTACAATCAAAGGTTGGGATTTTGAGTAACGTCTGTGACGGAAAAGAGTCGGGATGACATTTGTGATCTTTATAACAGAGTGGTGCAGTGACGCGTCCTAAAACCCGACAAAAAGCAATGCAATTTCTCCATAGGATGTTGGAAAATAGCTGGAAATAAGGTCTGTGGTTGAAACACATTTACGAGACGGATCACGTTTTGATCAGCCGTGACTCCACTCGTGATTTCTGAAGAGTTGACGTGTCTGAAAAACGATGGTTGTTAAAAAGTGGCTGCATAGGAGTACAGAAGTTGTGGAGGACATTGTACGTCATTACATCGAACACGTAAACACTCCGCTAAGTTTGTTTTTCCCCGTGTTCTGCTTGAAAGCAAGTACCTGCCTCAAAACGCATCAACTTGTACCATTTTGAATATGTGTTTTTGAATATAGATCTTAAGTTGGCGTGACGTTGAAGCAGCTGTAGTGACGCTGTAGTTCCTTATAGCATAACGTTAGCATTTTGCTTCCGGCGATTAGATTTACGATTAGAAAATTATAAAAGTAGGGTAGACATGTGTCTCTTAAACGTGTGTCAACCACAGACCTTATTTCGAGCTATTTTCCAAAATCCTATGGAGAAATTGCATTGCGTTTTTGTCGAGGGAACCATGGGGAGGGATACATCCATGGAGGGTATCCATGCGCAGCTTACTTCCGGGTTTTAGGACGCGTCACTGCACCACTCTATAGGTTAACTAGTATAACAAATAAAAGCATACAGTCTGCAGCTTTGCTTGAAGTAAATCTTGTGTCAAAGTCAGTGTTTTTAGCCAGACTTATGCAAAGGATGGTGTTATATTGTTAAAATTCAGCAATAATACCAAACAATAACAAAATGCTATAATGTAAAGGTACAGTGTTTTTTTAAAAGTACGGAAGCCCTGAGAGGAAATCCAAAAAAAAAATGATGAATGAAAAAGACATTGATCCAGATGTATTCTTAATTGTTTTTCTTCGTTGTTTACGAATATATAATACGTTTATATGTAAAAATAGGGTTTTTTCAGGATCATTATTTTACATTGACCTTATGTTTAGAGTGTTTAGATAATAATATTACATGTAAACTAATAAGGAAGAACAAATAATGCTTGTTGGGTTAGTGCCTCTTGTGGACAAAATTAATATTACAACAACAATCAATGAGAAATATGAAGGAATACAAAATATCCTTCAAAATGGTATTATAAAAATGTTCCTACGTTAAAAATACAATAGAAAATAAAACATGGAAATTAATATCCGGAATTTTTTTTTGCACTTGCCTTTTTGTTCTTTGTTTATGACTTAAAACAGGTCAACAAAATATTTATTATCCTTAATTAAAAGTTAAAACCTTTAACTAAGGTGTGGAAAAACGTTTAAAATATGTGTTTCTTTCCTTGCATTTACCTTAGGCGCTTTCACACCAGAGTACTTTTCCCGTTTGGTTCCGCTAGTGCCTGGAATTTTGCGTTCACACCAAAAAGAGAACTTAGTTCAGAGAACTTTTACCCCCTTTTTTAGTGCCTGCTATAGAGGTGGGACTATCCTGGGGAGAAAAAGTACCACTTTCTATTGGCTGGGCGAATTGCAAACCACGCCCCGTAAAACTCTGAAAAGTTTTTTGAAGCCGCCATTGTATTTGCTGGCATTAGCATTAGCATTAGCCCAGCGCACCAACGGAGAGAGACTAACTTATGGCAACACAAAAAAAAACATGGGAGCGGTGGAGTGATGAGGAGGTGTCGGCTTTCTGGCGATGCTGCTGGGACTCAGCTGCTTCTACTGAAGCCAGTCCCCAACTCTTCCAGCCGGGGACTCCGGGTGGCAGTATACGCCGTGAAGTTGTTTGCGGCCTGCCAGTAAACCCAAAGCAGAAGAAGTGACGTCAGCGGCTTCATTTGTCTAATCCTCCCTCAGGGACTTATTCCGGTGTGAACGCGATCTGCTCTTTAGTTCCATGGGGGTACTAAGTGCTGGGAACTAAGTACGGCAAGGTACTTGGTGTGAAAGCGGCTCTTGTGTTTAGAGTTAGTGCCTCTTGTGGCTAAAATGTATATTACAACAACAAACAATACAAAATATGAAGGAATAAAAAAGGAAAATATGATTCTTAAAATGTCCCTACATCATAAACACAAGAGAAAAAAGACCTAGAAAACGGGTAAAGTTGGATCACCATTTTTTTTTACTTCCATCTCAGTGCTTCCGTATTTGTATTGCTAATAAAGCACATTTGCTTAGTTTGAACTGCTCCAACACGTGTTAAGTTCACATGTTATATGTTTAAAAAGCAAACAGACCTTTGGACGTTGATGCTGTAATGACAAAGAAAGAAAGTGAGGTCGCGACATTTGATTTCCACACAGAAAAACCTGAGTACTTTTTTTCCTCTGAAGCCGGAGAGCAGCTAGCTCTTAGGTAAAACAGCTGTATTTACAGATATTTGCTTCTTTGCCAACAGATTCCTGCTGAGTTATGGCTTCTTCCTCCTCTTTTGTGGTTCCTTTTTTAACTTGATGTGATATTGAATGCAAGAAAGAAGCTGATCTACAACAAATAGTATTCGCAAATACAATTTAAAGAAGCCCTCTCTGTGTGTGAACCTGAAGCATCACCGGGAAGTATTTGCAGATATTATTTGACCCAGGCTTGTTTGTTTTTTCCAGGTCGTCATGATGTCGTAGCTCCGAGGTGTGTGTGGGTCCTTTGGCGTTTCCTCCGTCTGTCCGACTGCCTGTTTTAAAGTCTGCTGACACAGAGCTGCTGGGTGTCCTCAGTCCATCATGTCCTCCTTCGAGTAGTCTCTGGATTTTCTCTTGAAGAAGCCCATCTAAAGGAGCAGAAAACTCAGTTAGAAAGCGACCAGCAAAGTCTACGGGAATGCAATAGCTCAGAATCTTGGAAGTTTGTTTATTCCCTTTATTGATAAGGTCAACAACAACATCAGGATTACTGTGAAATATGAAGATACAGTTGAAGAAGCAGCTGCTGTTGAAACACTTAATAAATCTGCATTCAAACACATCAAAGCTCCCTAATGAATGCATTACATCTCCTTCATTAACCCATCTGTCATTTTAAACTGTTAATGTTATTTACATCTCATTTCAAAGAGTCCAAATTAAAATCACTAGCTTATGTGAGAGAATAATTCTCCTTTACTCCTAAGATATCTAACCTGTTTGCCCTTTGACGTTTATGACCAACCCTGACATCTGTTATCTCCCTTAAGGAATGTGCTGCTCCAGCAATATGTTGCTATTCCCAGTTTATGACCGGGCAACTTTCGGTCACAAATGGTTTATGATTGTGAGGACGTTGGCTTCGAGCCACACGACAGCTTCAAAAAAAGCTTGGAGCTGGGCGTGTCTGAAGCTCGACCAACAACCAATCACATGAATCTCCCGCCCCTGACACACAAGCAGCGGTTTGATTGGCTAGAGCTTGTACTGGCATATGACTTGATTGGCTGACGCTTCCACCGAAAGCTTCAGAAGCTTCAAAAGTTGAACATTGCTCAACTTTTGCAGCCTGAAACGCCAGGAAAGCTCCACTCTGCTTCCCACAATGCAGTTCGGCGAAAAATGACGTCACCCCATTCAAAGTGAATGGGCAGACGCGTTGGAAACCGTTTTTGAAGCTGTCGAAGCTGTAGTGTGGACGGGCCGTAAGGGTCAGACAAGTGATTCAGTGTCTCCAGATGTTGAGGCTATCTCCAGTGTTCCCAGATGTTTACGTTATCTCCCCCAATATGTTGATTACTCTGTAAACCATTAAAAGGTCTAGCAGGAGAGAGGCGCTGCAGAATTGACGTGGCAACTCTCCCGTGCAGGCAGAACCTCTGGCTGCTGTGACTTGTGACGTGAATCCTCTGGCCGATACTTGTAATAAACCATCAGTGTTTGACATCAAAGCTCCAGCTCTCCTCGTGTCTCTCTGAGTGCTGACTCTCCATTGCTACAGAAGTTTCCCTTACAGGTTACAAAACAGGACATTTGAGTGCCTCATGTTGACTTGGGAAACACTGAATGTCATTTTTTTATACCCATCATCGATCAATTAAGAAATGTAATTAAAGAAAGATTAATTGACAACGAAAAGCAGTTGTTAGTTGCAGCCCTAGAGTCAGGGTAGGTGTTAATGCTAAGCTAGGCTAATGGTGTCCTGCCGCTCATAGCTTCATATTTAACATACGGACACAAAAGCACGTTTAATTTTGCAATTTATAGCGAGATTTTTGAAATACTTTTTACCTTCCAGAGAGCGAAGATGACGAGGGCTAAGATGAGCAGTCCTATGAGGATGCTGATGATGATGATCCAGATGGGGATTCCTCCTGAAGACTCCTTAGAAACCTGGATCTTCGTCTGATGTCACACACACACACACACACATCATGTAAATATATTTAAACTTGCGACACACAGATGTTTACAGTGAAAACAGATAATGCCTTACACTCCTGGTGCTGTCGCTCAGTTCGAACAGGTCTGTGTTTGTGATCTTCAGCGTGGCGTTCACCAGCATGTACAGACTGGTGAACTCCCCCTGTGAAAGAAATCTCATTTTAACATTTGATTTTGTTGATTATCAATCAGTTAGAAAGCTTAGCTGATCAATCTGCTTCACTGTTCTTCACTTTGAGCAATAAAAAGCGAGCAAAATGTGCCGGACATTCTTAGAGGACAATAAAATGTCTCAAAAACTGGTATAAAGATATTTTTAAATGTTAAATCTTGAATATAACTTCAATTCTAACCATGACTACGAAATAAACATTGTTTTTTTTACAGTTTTAACCCTTTAAATGCCAGTTTGTTTTCATAATGTCACTGTTAAAGTGGGAAAAACACTTTCTGTTTGTTAAAGTCTAGGAGGATGGTTTTCCCCACAGTGTAGGATATGTCGATAACTACTGTAGTGACTAACAACATTGATTTTGATGTATTTCTTAGTTTCTTGTGCAGGAAACCAGGGGAAATAGCATGTAATTGTCCCAAAAGGCACATGAGAAAAGGTCTTAATCTGGTTCAAAATGGTCAAAAGTTATATTTTGAAGCATCTCGATGTTAAGCCAGATATAATGTCAAGTATAAGTTTAATTTGTTATGGCCATGGGATCAAAACGTGGTTTCTATAAGGACATTTAAGGTCTTGGCTACACAGCTTATTATAGTCTTATGATCTACGAGTCTGGGGTTTTCTATTTTGTTGTGTTTTAAAATGTATGAGGGTTTTCAGTCTGTGGCTATAAGTATGGTTTTATTATATTCTCTTTCATGCATCGAGGTCACTACAGTGGACAGCTATTCAAAAGGTGTTTTCTTGTATATGCATTTTTCTTTTTTGAATAGTTGCCCCATCAGCCACTACATAGGACCCTATTTCATCATCCCATACACTGCCACTCAGTGCCAAGTCAGTGCAAGTGCATGACACATGTCTCTAAACCAAGATGGACGACAGAAAGCCACATGGACCAGGTCACCCATCTATATCTTGCCAATCCTTTTATGGAAAGCGTCCCCTGCAGGTATAACAAAGGTGGTGACATCAAGTAACAACTAAGGAATCATAGAATTCATAAATGATCAAAGTATTGATTTTATGTTTGCAGGAAATCATGATTAACCCCCTGTCCACTACAGTGGACGTCATACTGGCTATATTTCAACTACAATTCATACTGGTACTGCTGCTGTTGTTCCCAGGGCCGTCCCTCCCTACAGGCAGACCATGCAGACTGTGTGGGGCCTCACCTTGTGGAGGGGGCCTCACCTTGTGGAGGGGGCCTCACCTTGTGGAGGGGGCCACACCTTGCGGAGGGGGGTCTCATCTGAGGCGCACCTATGCGCTTATTTCGCGCAATTAGGGTGGCGTGGCACGGTTTCGCCGCTGCGAGGCTCCACTAACACTCATCAAATAACTGTGCGTGGGGCCTCAAATTGGCCCCTGGCCCTGGTAATTCTTGAAAATACTTCATCTGCAATATCTTTTTGGGCCGTAAATCAATATACATTGAACAAAAATATAAACGCAACACTTTTGTTTTTGCTCCCATTTTCCATGAGATGAACTCAAAGATCTAAAACATTTTCTATAAACACAAAATAACCATTTCTCTCAAATATTGTTCACAAATCTGAAAGATCTGTGATAGTGAGCACTTCTCCTTTGCCGAGATAATCCATCCCACCTCACAGGTGTGGCATATCAAGATGCTGATTAGACAGCATGATTATTGCACAGGTGTGCTTTAGGCTGGCCACAATAAAAGGCCACTCTGAAACGTGCAGTTTTGCTTTATTGGGGGGGTCCGAAAACCAGTCAGTATCTGGTGTGAGGGGTAGGGTTAGGGTTAGGGGTAGGGGTAGGGTAATGTTGTGAATGGAGTGGCCCATGGTGGTGGTGGGGTTATGGTATGGGCAGGCGTATGTTATGGACGACGAACACAGGCCACTCGATTCACAACATTACCCTAACCCTAACTCTGCTTCACCTCGCGGGAGCGTGCACAGCGTAAAGCCAAAACTCACAGACATTTCAATGATCTGTACGGCACAGTTAGGTTTGGAAACGGTATAATTTCCTTTTTGGAGGGCATGCATAACACGGCATAACACCGGAGCCTCGCTGCGGGGAAACTTTGGCGCTGTTCCGAGTTTGTTCTAATCTGTCAAAATGACGGACTGCTTTCAGATTTTTCCGTCATTGTTAAAAAAAATCCGTCATAGACGGAAAATATTCGGTTAACGCGCTCTCTTTGAAAAAACTAGATTAAAAAAAAAAAAGTTCAAATCTTGTTTTTCATGCCCCAAGAGCAATAATAACACTTGGTAAAAAAATCCTGACTGAGGCTTTCATAATTCATGCATGAAAGGGATTTATTGATGGACAGCACTTTGGTCAACACTGTTGTTTTTAAATGTGCTATATAAATAAAGTTGGATTGGATTGGATGATAGGAGGTAAGGTTCAACTTCCACAATTGGACGAAACCTCCCACACTTGCCAAATGATATGCTATATGATTTAATACAGAGTGACGCCTTAAACATCCAGCAGTGATGCCTGAGTTTCTCACCGTGATGAAGGTGGGCTTCCAGACTCTGAACGTGACGTTGACCTGGCTGGAGGTGTTCTCAGGGAGCGAACATCTGAAGGACGCACACTGGTTCTCACATCTCTGCAGAGGACACAGGAAGAGTGGAGCTCAGGGCAAAACATATTCACTGGTGAAGCTGAAATTAACTCGACACTCATTAACAAATAAACCCACAGAGAGTCAGGTCACTCACCAGCAGGAAGACGCTCAGAGTTTCCTTCTTTGGATTCGGGTAAACGACTTCAGGGCCAATTTCCTGATAGTTGATCCACCGAGTTGCGTCACATTCAACCTGCAGAGAGACGGACATTAAGGTGTCTCTTCAGATACGTGTGTGTGTGTGTGTGTGTGTGTGTGTGTGTGTGTGTGTGTGTGTGTGTGTGTGTGTGTGTGTGTGTGTGTGTGTACCTTGGGGCTGCTGGTGACATGTGTGGGCAGTAAGTAAGTGTGTGTGTGTGTGTGTACCTTGGCGCTGGATGTGACGTTTATGAGGTACAGGAGGTTGTTCTGCCGAGGCGAGAGTTGAGGATAAACCACATAGAGGTCCAGAGGAGGAGTCACCATGTCACCTGACTTCTCCACCTGAACACAGGGGGGGGAAGCAGATTTTATTAATTAAACTAATTAATAATTAAAATGTGTATTAATATCAGAGGTGGGAAGTAGTGGAGTACAACTACTTAATTACTCAAGTACATTTTTCTGGTATCAGTACTTTACTCCACTACTTATTTTTCTGCCGACTTTTTACTTTCTACTTCTTACATGTTGAACTCAAATACCTGTACTTTCTACTTCTTACATGTTGAACCCAAATACCTGTACTTTCTACTTCTTACATGTTGAACACAGATACCTGTACTTTCTACTTCTTACATGTTGAACCCAAATACCTGTACTTTCTACTTCTTACATGTTGAACCCAAATACCTGTACTTTCTACTTCTTACATGTTGAACCCAAATACCTGTACTTTCTACTTCTTACATGTTGAACCCAAATACCTGTACTTTCTACTTCTTACATGTTGAACCCAAATACCTGTACTTTCTACTTCTTACATGTTGAACACAAATACCTGTACTTTCTACTTCTTACATGTTGAACCCAAATACCTGTACTTTCTACTTCTTACATGTTGAACCCAAATACCTGTACTTTCTACTTCTTACATGTTGAACTCAAATACCTGTACTTTCTACTTCTTACATGTTGAACTCAAATACCTGTACTTTCTACTTCTTACATGTTGAACTCAAATACCTGTACTTTCTACTTCTTACATGTTGAACCCAAATACCTGTACTTTCTACTTCTTACATGTTGAACACAAATACCTGTACTTTCTACTTCTTACATGTTGAACCCAAATACCTGTACTTTCTACTTCTTACATGTTGAACACAAATACCTGTACTTTCTACTTCTTACATGTTGAACCCAAATACCTGTACTTTCTACTTCTTACATGTTGAACCCAAATACCTGTACTTTCTACTTCTTACATGTTGAACTCAAATACCTGTACTTTCTACTTCTTACATGTTGAACCCAAATACCTGTACTTTCTACTTCTTACATGTTGAACACAAATACCTGTACTTTCTACTTCTTACATGTTGAACCCAAATACCTGTACTTTCTACTTCTTACATGTTGAACACAAATACCTGTACTTTCTACTTCTTACATGTTTAACTCAAATACCTGTACTTTCTACTTCTTACATGTTGAACACAAATACCTGTACTTTCTACTTCTTACATGTTTAACTCAAATACCTGTACTTTCTACTTCTTACATGTTGAACTCAAATACCTGTACTTTCTACTTCTTACATGTTGAACCCAAATACCTGTACTTTCTACTTCTTACATGTTGAACCCAAATACCTGTACTTTCTACTTCTTACATGTTGAACACAAATACCTGTACTTTCTACTTCTTACATGTTGAACCCAAATACCTGTACTTTCTACTTCTTACATGTTGAACCCAAATACCTGTACTTTCTACTTCTTACATGTTGAACACAAATACCTGTACTTTCTACTTCTTACATGTTGAACACAAATACCTGTACTTTCTACTTCTTACATGTTGAACCCAAATACCTGTACTTTCTACTTCTTACATGTTGAACACAAATACCTGTACTTTCTACTTCTTACATGTTGAACCCAAATACCTGTACTTTCTACTTCTTACATGTTGAACCCAAATACCTGTACTTTCTACTTCTTACATGTTGAACTCAAATACCTGTACTTTCTACTTCTTACATGTTGAACCCAAATACCTGTACTTTCTACTTCTTACATGTTGAACACAAATACCTGTACTTTCTACTTCTTACATGTTGAACCCAAATACCTGTACTTTCTACTTCTTACATGTTGAACACAAATACCTGTACTTTCTACTTCTTACATGTTTAACTCAAATACCTGTACTTTCTACTTCTTACATGTTGAACACAAATACCTGTACTTTCTACTTCTTACATGTTTAACTCAAATACCTGTACTTTCTACTTCTTACATGTTTAACTCAAATACCTGTACTTTCTACTTCTTACATGTTGAACCCAAATACCTGTACTTTCTACTTCTTACATGTTGAACCCAAATACCTGTACTTTCTACTTCTTACATGTTGAACCCAAATACCTGTACTTTCTACTTCTTACATGTTGAACACAAATACCTGTACTTTCTACTTCTCACATGTTGAACACAAATACCTGTACTTTCTACTTCTTACATGTTGAACCCAAATACCTGTACTTTCTACTTCTTACATGTTGAACCCAAATACCTGTACTTTCTACTTCTTACATGTTGAACCCAAATAGCTGTACTTTCTACTTCTTACATGTTTAACTCAAATACCTGTACTTTCTACTTCTTACATGTTGAACCCAAATACCTGTACTTTCTACTTCTTACATGTTGAACCCAAATACCTGTACTTTCTACTTCTTACATGTTGAACACAGATACCTGTACTTTCTACTTCTTACATGTTGAACACAAATACCTGTACTTTCTACTTCTTACATGTTGAACACAAATACCTGTACTTTCTACTTCTTACATGTTGAACCCAAATACCTGTACTTTCTACTTCTTACACGTTGAACCCAAATACCTGTACTTTCTACTTCTTACATGTTGAACCCAAATACCTGTACTTTCTACTTCTTACATGTTGAACACAAATACCTGTACTTTCTACTTCTTACATGTTGAACCCAAATACCTGTACTTTCTACTTCTTACATGTTGAACCCAAATACCTGTACTTTCTACTTCTTACATGTTGAACTCAAATACCTGTACTTTCTACTTCTTACATGTTGAACCCAAATACCTGTACTTTCTACTTCTTACATGTTGAACACAAATACCTGTACTTTCTACTTCTTACATGTTGAACCCAAATACCTGTACTTTCTACTTCTTACATGTTGAACACAAATACCTGTACTTTCTACTTCTTACATGTTGAACCCAAATACCTGTACTTTCTACTTCTTACATGTTGAACCCAAATACCTGTACTTTCTACTTCTTACATGTTGAACTCAAATACCTGTACTTTCTACTTCTTACATGTTGAACCCAAATACCTGTACTTTCTACTTCTTACATGTTGAACACAAATACCTGTACTTTCTACTTCTTACATGTTGAACCCAAATACCTGTACTTTCTACTTCTTACATGTTGAACACAAATACCTGTACTTTCTACTTCTTACATGTTTAACTCAAATACCTGTACTTTCTACTTCTTACATGTTGAACACAAATACCTGTACTTTCTACTTCTTACATGTTTAACTCAAATACCTGTACTTTCTACTTCTTACATGTTGAACTCAAATACCTGTACTTTCTACTTCTTACATGTTGAACCCAAATACCTGTACTTTCTACTTCTTACATGTTGAACCCAAATACCTGTACTTTCTACTTCTTACATGTTGAACACAAATACCTGTACTTTCTACTTCTTACATGTTGAACCCAAATACCTGTACTTTCTACTTCTTACATGTTGAACCCAAATACCTGTACTTTCTACTTCTTACATGTTGAACACAAATACCTGTACTTTCTACTTCTTACATGTTGAACACAAATACCTGTACTTTCTACTTCTTACATGTTGAACCCAAATACCTGTACTTTCTACTTCTTACATGTTGAACACAAATACCTGTACTTTCTACTTCTTACATGTTGAACCCAAATACCTGTACTTTCTACTTCTTACATGTTGAACCCAAATACCTGTACTTTCTACTTCTTACATGTTGAACCCAAATACCTGTACTTTCTACTTCTTACATGTTGAACCCAAATAGCTGTACTTTCTACTTCTTACATGTTTAACTCAAATACCTGTACTTTCTACTTCTTACATGTTGAACCCAAATACCTGTACTTTCTACTTCTTACATGTTGAACCCAAATACCTGTACTTTCTACTTCTCACATGTTGAACCCAAATACCTGTACTTTCTACTTCTCACATGTTGAACCCAAATACCTGTACTTTCTACTTCTCACATGTTGAACACAAATACCTGTACTTTCTACTTCTTACATGTTGAACCCAAATACCTGTACTTTCTACTTCTTACATGTTGAACACAAATACCTGTACTTTCTACTTCTTACATGTTGAACCCAAATACCTGTACTTTCTACTTCTTACATGTTGAACCCAAATACCTGTACTTTCTACTTCTTACATGTTGAACCCAAATACCTGTACTTTCTACTTCTCACATGTTGAACCCAAATACCTGTACTTTCTACTTCTTACATGTTGAACCCAAATACCTGTACTTTCTACTTCTCACATGTTGAACCCAAATACCTGTACTTTCTACTTCTCACATGTTGAACCCAAATACCTGTACTTTCTACTTCTCACATGTTGAACACAAATACCTGTACTTTCTACTTCTTACATGTTGAACCCAAATACCTGTACTTTCTACTTCTTACATGTTGAACCCAAATACCTGTACTTTCTACTTCTTACATGTTGAACCCAAATACCTGTACTTTCTACTTCTTACATGTTGAACCCAAATACCTGTACTTTCTACTTCTTACATGTTGAACACAAATACCTGTACTTTCTACTTCTTACATGTTGAACCCAAATACCTGTACTTTCTACTTCTTACATGTTGAACCCAAATACCTGTACTTTCTACTTCTTACATGTTGAACCCAAATACCTGTACTTTCTACTTCTTACATGTTGAACCCAAATACCTGTACTTTCTACTTCTTACATGTTGAACCCAAATACCTGTACTTTCTACTTCTTACATGTTGAACCCAAATACCTGTACTTTCTACTTCTTACATGTTGAACTCAAATACCTGTACTTTCTACTTCTTACATGTTGAACCCAAATACCTGTACTTTCTACTTCTTACATGTTGAACTCAAATACCTGTACTTTCTACTTCTTACATGTTGAACTCAAATACCTGTACTTTCTACTTCTTACATGTTGAACTCAAATACCTGTACTTTCTACTTCTCTCATTTCCCAAACAGCTGGTTCCTTTAGTCTGAATGTGTGTTTGGTGGCGTGATCATTATTCTTTAGAGTCATTGCGTGCCTATTGATTTGAACACGATCCGTGTATCCATCATTTCCTGGTCTTCTCTAAAGAAGAGGGACCAATGGAAACGTTGTCATGTTGCCGTTGTTCAGCATGGAAACATTCATTAGCTAACAATGACATTATTGTTCTATTGATATAAAGGGAGGTCAGGTACTCTTTAAAACAGCTGCTAGTTATGGGTACTTTTTACTGAAGTACACTTCAAAGCCTCTTTACTTTGACTTGAGTAAAGAAGTTTAGTCAGTACTTCTACTTTTACCAGAGTATTTCTAATATATCTGTACTTCTACTTGAGTAAAGGATGTGTGTACTTTTACCCTCTCTGGTAATAACCGAACACATGGATAAGATGTGTTACCGTATAGCTGATGATGACCTCCTCTCCGATCATCTTTGTTTCGTTGAACGAACTCGCAAACGTCTCACCGTCTTTCACCACCACGTGTTCATCCATAGGACGCCTGTAAACAAAAATACATATATTAGATGTATGCATTTCATTTAATTAAAGTACCATGAAACCAGAAGTCTCGTTACCAATTCATCCAAATGGAGCACACTTAGTCCGCTCCGTGCATGGTGTTTTTAAATAATAACAACGATAATAATTATAACAGTAATGATAATAATAAAAAATACAAATAATAATAACGAGATATTCAATTATTTATGATTTGAAATATTAATTGTATTTATTTATTTACATTTTTGTAATTTCATAACTCTTTTTTATGAACTATAAGCTAACTCTGTTTTCTTGTTCCTTGACTGTATTTATTAATATTAAATTACTATCACCTTGAAAAACGAGTCACTTAATTGGAAGTTTTATTGACCGAACAGTTAATTCATCTCGATAATAATTGGCAGGTGAATCAATAGTGAGAATATTTCAGTTGTTAGTTGCAGCATTGATGAAGAGGAGGAGGAAGAGGAGCCACTCACACAGTGAAGATGATTCCAGCTTGGTACTTCACGGGGATGGAGATCTGCACCGAGTTGTCGTGCAGCGTCGACTCCAGCTCCTCACTGTCACTGTGGGAGAAGAGGGTATAATCTATAATAAATCAATAGTGTAATAAATAAATATAATAATAAATAAATATAATAATAAATAAATACAATATTAAATAAATAGTGTAATAAATAAATACTAAAATAAATACAAATGTATATAACTAGTTTCAAGTTAAAGAAGAAAAAAGCTTTTGGATTTAAGGCACATAATTAAGCATTTTTTTAATTTTGTTTTTCTATTCATACTTAATGTAAAAGCATGAGTTTGTATTTTGAACAAAGAATATTCAATTCAATTCAGTCAAATAAAGAAAAAGTGAAACATATAGAAAATACCTCGTGGCCGTCACGTTGATCTGAATCACGTCCTGGATGTGTTTGGGATTCACCTCAAATCTCACTTTGAAGTCTTCCTGTGGATACCAGAACATAACACATATTATTAGCAGCACTAAAGACACCAACACCTCATTTAATACAGACTTAATTAGACTGAAACTGACCTCGACATTGCTTCCTAAGAAAGGGTATCCAACCGCACACTCCACCTTCGTGTGATTCAGCGTGCACACTTTCTCCGGCTGGGAATAACACAAAATGAAACACACGTGGCGTTAGTTTACCCACCAGGACCCACCATGACACAGGTGTCACATGACATTTCACTGTTCTGGAAAGCTCCTTATACAGATTTATCCTTGTTTGAATCTCATGAAGTCCCTGAGTGACACACCCTGAACACTGGTGGGTCCTGGGCCAGGGGCCTGTACTACCAAGCTGGTTCAACCTAACCTGGATATGTTTGAGTTAGCCGGTTGGCCTAATCCAAAACATACGCGCTCTCGCTAAACTGTACTACAACGCAGGTTATCAAGTGGATCGCTCAAGCCAGCCGTGTCCTATCTAGTTAGGTGCGCGTTCACATGAAAGGGGTGGCATTTGGAGCATTCGACCAATCACAAACATGGAGAAGCGCACTGACAGCGCAGCGTCATACTTCCTGAATGAAAAGTGAACTTTAATATTAGTCAAATATGAAGAAGTTAAACTTTAAACATCCATGACTTAAACACTTGATCCAGGATCAAAGCCACAGAGCTGCAGCTGCAAGGTGAACACAGCTGGTAACAGAACAAGTGTTTGAATGCGTACATTAACAGGTTTATGATATCACTGCCCCGTCTAAGACACGATCTGACTTTCATTACATTTGACTCGAGTGTTTCCTCAACTTAATGTGTTGCTTAAAATAATCCTTCTGCATCCAGTCTGTGACACTGTGAGTGTTGCACGGCCAGATACGGCTCAGCTGACTCAGATAAGGAGATATATGATACATTATGATGTGATATGAATGATAATGGGACACATCGACGTCTGCACTCAGTGTACTTATGTTGTGGCAGATATTTAAGTAAGCTTTCTTAACGCTAATGTTATAATAGTCAGATTGCTCTGAAGATGGAGGTGATATTCTATTAATGTTCACGTTCACACAGTCGGTGATTTTTGCCGGCCGTCTTTCCTGCAACGGCAGCTTTTCTGTATTTCCTTTCTCCTGTAATATGACTTGATCGCTTTAAACTCCGCACACTGAGCTCTGATTGGTCAGCAGGCAGTGCTTTCACTGAGTTGATCTCTTAGCCTGCAACCTAACCTGGTCCCGACCAGGTTAGCCGCTAAGCACAAGTTACCATGGAGATCTAGCCCGCTAAAAAGAGAACCAGCTTCGTAGGACCGGAAAGCCGGAGTTTTCCCTGAATTTAGCCGGCTAAGTGAAAATCCTGCTTCGTAGTATACCCCCCTGGTCATGTGACTTTGTGTTGCTATGGCAACACGTCCAAGATGTCCATGGGCCAGGCTAACACATGTGACAGAACTAGCTACATGTTTTGATGTTGCTAAAGGGAACATTCAAGCCATTTAAGAATTAAAATGCCTACATTACATGTCCTTTATTACATTTAACCTGTTTTGGAAACATTTCTTGATCAAATTGATATGAAACAAATGAGATAAATGTTCACATCGGGACATTAACTAAAACGTTCACAGTAAACCCGGAGTGACACATATGCACAATCAGAAATAGGAGCTCCAACAAGCCGTTTAGGACAGAGAGTGAATACTATACAGAGAGGCTGTTTGAGAAACCAATGTGAGTTGGATAATGTAAATCTATTCTATAGACCTCAACAATGGAATTATGATCAGTGGAAATGGCCATGACATGGGACCTTTAAGTTATAAATAAGAGTTACTTTACCATTAAAGCCATATGTCACTTTTCAGATCTTTGACACTAGGGGGGGTTACTTGTCAGAAATGTGTTCTAGGTGGTCTATTTAGTCTAAATTATGTTCCCCTTAGTTTTCCCAAAAGTAGAAAAGGGTCCGTGTTCCTATGGGTTAAGATGCTGCAGACAGAAGATGGTCTCACCTCCACTTTAACGTAGTTGATGTTTGGGGAGAAGCTGAGGATGACTTTGGTGTTGTACGCGTTGTCTTTGCTGTTCCTCACGTTGATGTTCATGTCGATCTTGTCTTTGTTGGTTCTGATCATCATCCTGCAGGATTATTACAAATGTGAGTATTTGTGGGTGTAATGCACACATCAATCCACCAGGAGGCAGTCATGCACAGGAAGCTGCTAATAATCAGCGATGGCAAAAGTACACACATGCCTTACTCAAGTAGAAGTAGTGAAGTACAGATACTCGTGTTTAAAAATACTCTGGTGAAAGTAGAAGTACTGACTAAACTTCTTTACTCAAGTGAAAGCAAAGAGGCTTTGAAGTGTACTTCAGTAAAAAGTACCCATAACTAGCAGCTGTTTTAAAGAGTACCTGACCTCCCTTTATATTAATAGAACAATAATGTCATTGTTAGCTAATGAATGTTTCCATGCTGAACAACGGCAACATGACAACGTTTCCATTGGTCCCTCTTCTTTAGAGAAGACCAGGAAATGATGGATACACGGATCGTGTTCAAATCAATAGGCACGCAATGACTCTAAAGAATAATGATCACGCCACCAAACACACATTCAGACTAAAGGAACCAGCTGTTTGGAAAATGAGAGAAGTAGAAAGTACAGGTATTTGGGTTCAACATGTAAGAAGTAGAAAGTACAGGTATTTGTGTTCAACATGTAAGAAGTAGAAAGTACAGGTATTTGGGTTCAACATGTAAGAAGTAGAAAGTACAGGTATTTGAGTTCAAAATGTAAGAAGTAGAAAGTACAGGTATTTGTGTTCAACATGTAAGAAGTAGAAAGTACAGGTATTTGGGTTCAACATGAGAGAAGTAGAAAGTACAGGTATTTGTGTTCAACATGTAAGAAGTAGAAAGTACAGGTATTTGAGTTCAACATGTAAGAAGTAGAAAGTACAGGTATTTGTGTTCAACATGTAAGAAGTAGAAAGTACAGGTATTTGGGTTCAAAATGTACGAAGTAGAAAGTACAGGTATTTGGGTTCAACATGTGAGAAGTAGAAAGTACAGGTATTTGGGTTCAACATGTGAGAAGTAGAAAGTACAGGTATTTGGGTTCAACATGTAAGAAGTAGAAAGTACAGGTATTTGTGTTCAACATGAGAGAAGTAGAAAGTACAGGTATTTGTGTTCAACATGTAAGAAGTAGAAAGTACAGGTATTTGGGTTCAACATGTGAGAAGTAGAAAGTACAGGTATTTGGGTTCAACATGTAAGAAGTAGAAAGTACAGGTATTTGTGTTCAACATGTAAGAAGTAGAAAGTACAGGTATTTGTGTTCAACATGAGAGAAGTAGAAAGTTCAGGTATTTGTGTTCAACATGTGAGAAGTAGAAAGTACAGGTATTTGGGTTCAACATGTAAGAAGTAGAAAGTACAGGTATTTGTGTTCAACATGTAAGAAGTAGAAAGTACAGGTATTTGTGTTCAACATGTGAGAAGTAGAAAGTACAGGTATTTGAGTTCAACATGTAAGAAGTCAAAGTAAAAAGTCGTCAGAAAAATAAGTAGTGGAGTAAAGTACTGATACCAGAAAAATGTACTTAAGTAGTAACAAAGTATTTGTACTCCACTACTTCCCACCTCTGGTAATGAAGTACATATCGTTAAGTATTTGTATGCTACTTCATACTAGTATTGTTTTAAGACAGATGAATTCCACTTACTTATTGACACTAGGCACTGCTTTGAGAGAGAGATCAGCAATGCACTTCTCATCACTTCCACAGTCCACCAGGGGAATCTACAAGAGAGAGACATTTAAATGCATCACTAGGGACATTTTTGCAATTAAAATAAGTAAAGAAATGCATCCTTTGAGTCCACCTCCATTTGAAGATGCATTTTGATCATTGCTAAGGGAATAGTTTGGTGTATTCCAATGTAATGAGGGATGTTTATATTATCTTTTGACATCATTTAGCCTATATTCCCATTTCCTATGGGTTCCTAAGTGTCCAAACTGCAGCAAAAATACACAAAGTAGTCGATGTGTACTATATTTCCTACTGTGTTTTAATTCCCATCGTATTTGTCATCAATAATGACATTCTATCCCGGTTTTTATGCATATTTTATGTTTATTTCCCCTTATTGTAATGCATTTCTTGTTTAAAAGTTTCTATAAAAACAACCTTTATTATTATTAATCGTCAGGAGCTCCTCTGCAGAAGTGAGCAGATGAACTAGGGTGAAAGTCAGCTGTGTATTTGTTTGTGTCTCAGACTAAAAGGGGCCCTCAGATGACCCTCATTTCCTCTCAGAGTGTCACAGTCAGATCTAACCCTGCAAAGATCAACAGTGTCTGTTCTCCCAAGAAAATATCATCTGCAGCAAAATGTCAAGACAAGAACTTCCTCTGATGACTTCCTGTTTCTGTGTGTGTGTGTGTGTGTGTGTGTGTGTGTGTGTGTGTGTGTGTGTGTGTGTGTGTGTGTCGCTTCTCTTCCCTTCAATAACAATAACAGGAGCTTGTGTAAGAGCATCGCTGCTATCTGACACCGAGGATGTGTCGAGCTGTTGCTTCTGCATGCTACACACACACACACACACACACACACACACACACACACACACACACACACACACACACACACACACACACACACACACACACACACACACACACACACACACACACACACACACACACACACACACACACACACACACACACACACACACACACACACACACACACACACACACACACACACACACACTGTAACAAGAGCATTAATAGCAACGGTCGCTGCCGTCAATATCAACATTTTTCTTTATGGCTTTGTATCTGAAATGAATAAATTGTGCATAAAAAGGTAACGATAAATGTCCACAGAGAGAGAGGGGATCTCAACAGATGCATCGGAGCGTTATTTTTTTATTTATGAATTAAGAGAAGCATGGTAAAAGGATCTTGATAACTTCTGGTGTCTCTATGGTGTTTGGAGTTAGCTCCTACACCTGTTGGCAATTTGAAAAAGTTAAGAGGCCCTGTTCTGCTTTTTTTATGGTGTTCCCCTTCCTGTAGTGTGTCTTTTAAGTGTTTTTTGTGCATGTAAATGGTCTACAGAGGCTAAAATCCCAAAGTTTCGTAACATAGTGACATCACTGTAACACTTGCGCTCCTATTGGCTAACGCTCCAACCCATTAGACGTGTTTGTTGACAAAGCCAAACGACCATATTTAAAAAGTGAAAACGTTTTGTCGAAAATGTTAATTTGCAAATGTAATTTTATTCTTGGCCTGTACTTTAAACTGTTTCAATTTTTTAGCATTATTATGTAATCTGCCATATGTCTAATGTTGGGGAATGTTCGGTTGTGAATACATGTTTACAAAGTGAAAAAGAATGCAAGTTAACGGGTTGTATTTGCTGGTATCCTCCAAAGATATGAGGAAATCCTCTTACGTGCTGAAGCCGAATTCCCACGTCAGATTCCCCCACTTTATCTGGATACACGTCACTCATTGGAAACATTATCTGGGGAGCCTCTTGTTAGGACAGATATGCATGTAGGAGTGTGGGAATTCAGAAAACTGACCGAAGGACGACAGTCAGCTGTTCTCATGTTAATGAAGTGTAACAGCAGCGAGCCACAGTTGGATTATGGAGGCAGATGGAGGAAGTGTAAGATATGTATTTATGAAACACAGCACATTTGGAAGTGAGACGGCAGAGAAAAGTATTTTTTTGTATATTTGACAGTGGCGAACCGTCAGGGCCTTCAAGGTATTCAGAGAACACCCTGGAACACTCAGATAAAACAAACAAAAAATCCATTTAATTATATAAATAAAATGTAATAAAATGAATAAATGAGAATGGTATCTGTGTTGTTGATCTGTAATATTACAGTGTTACGTTGATTTGTTTGTCCTTCTCGGACCATGCACTACGCATTTCAGTGGGTTTGTGTTAGAAAAGAAAGCAACCAATCAGATCTTGTTCTGGGTCTCTGGGTAGAATATCCTTCAACCAAGGTATTCTACATCCTTGATCGAATGCCCTGGCCGTTGCACTGAATGAGAGCGTACGTTTGGACTGACAGTTTGATCAACCAATCAGATATTGACTTGTAGCCAATGGGCGTGTTCTTTCAGAGTTCCCCTCGGTTCCAGGGTGCTCTAGAAGGCCCACTAGTTAACTGGCTCGAGACAGAGGATCTAGATGAATGCGACGAAGCAATTCATGCCGTTTTATTGTTTTTAACGTTGAAATGACGAGAGCAACAGGTGCAGAGGAAGTTGTTGTGGAATTGTTGTGAGTTCCCTTTTCAAGACGACAATTCAGTGAAAAGACGGACATTATAACGCCATTATATTCTGTGTGTCTACAGAAGGTCCAGTTGTGATAGACACGGTTCGCCACTGATATTTGATAGGGACAAATCTAATGCTAATTGAGACTTTTTGGAGTTGCTTTTGTTGGTGTGCCTATGAACTGAACTGAATTAAGTTCTTATTGTTACCCAACTAAACCCGTTATTGAGCAGATTGAACTATAGATATTGAACTATTGAAGTGCACAACAGTAGAGCAGTCCTGACTGAAGGACGGCAGTCAGCTGTTCTCATGTTAACGAAGTGTAACAGTTGGGAGCCACAGTTGGATTATGGAGACAGATGGAGGAAGTGTAAGACGAGCATCAGAGGCTTCCTGTCTGCGGCTCTAAATCTTCTGCTCACTGCTACTTGGCAGTTCATCCCCAAAGTGCTGAGAGGAGACTCTTACTGTCTTGTTGATGGATCGCGGGAGGTTTTCATCCAGGACGGGGCCTTGGTCTTCATCTGAGAGGCCAAACTCCAGAGACACCATGAGAGGATCTCTGAAGTCCAGACGGGCCTGTAGGAGGAGGAGGACGAGGAGGAAGAGGAGAGTCAGTAAAGAATGATTAATGATCCTCCCACACATGGTCCTCCCACACAGGGGCTTTTCACTGGAATCCTTCTCAGGACTACAGTGCTGTATGTGGGTGTTTACATAAAAGCATCATCGCCATGCACTTCCTGTTAGCTGCACCCAAATCACCAGAACATGCATTAATAACCCGCCCACTGGACTTTAACACCCCACACTCAGACACTCACATCCAGCACCAGACACTATGTTTTTACGCTGCTATGGACAGTCTTGCACTAATGCACATTTCCCAAAGATATTGAAGTGACTGTTATTTTGTATATTGATTGTTGTGCTTTTATGTATGTCTTAATGTGTGCATATGTATACATGTGTTGATTGTGTAAATACACTGAACAAAAATATAAACGCAACACTTTTGTTTCTGCTCCCATTTTCCATGAGATGAACTCAAAGATCTAAAACATTTTCTATAAACACAAAATAACCATTTCTCTCAAATATTGTTCACAAATCTGAAAGAATCTGTGATAGTGAGCACTTCTCCTTTGCCGAGATAATCCATCCCACCTCACAGGTGTGGCATATCAAGATGCTGATTAGACAGCATGATTATTGCACAGGTGTGCCTTAGGCTGGCCACAATAAAAGGCCACTCTGAAACGTGCAGTTTTGCTTTATTGGGGGGGTCTGGGGGGGTCCGAAAACCAGTCAGTATCTGGTGTGAGGGTTAGGGTTAGGGTTAGGGGTAGGGTTAGGGTTAGGGTTAGGGGTAGGGGTAGGGTTAGGGTTAGGGTTAGGGTTAGGGGTAGGGGTAGGGTTAGGGTTAGGGGTAGGGGTAGGGTTAGGGTTAGGGTTAGGGTTAGGGGTAGGGGTAGGGTTAGGGTTAGGGGTAGGGGTAGGGTTAGGGTTAGGGTTAGGGGAATGTTGTGAATGGAGTGGCCCATGGTGGTGGTGGGGTTATGGTATGGGCAGGCGTATGTTATGGACGACGAACACAGGCCACTCGATTCACAACATTACCCTAAACATATTTGTTTTTGTATTCTGGATTGTGGGAAACGGTATTTCGATCTCTCTGTCTGTACACACAAA
Source organism: Pogonophryne albipinna (assembly GCA_028583405.1). Lineage (NCBI taxonomy): Eukaryota > Metazoa > Chordata > Actinopteri > Perciformes > Artedidraconidae > Pogonophryne > Pogonophryne albipinna. The sequence continues at coordinate 365,281 of JAPTMU010000171.1, forward strand.
CGAAAAAAGATTGACACTAAAGTTGACTTTGACTAAAGAGTCCGTAGAGTTGGTGCTTTGCTGAGCTGGCGTCACGTTGGGAAGACATAGCGCAGATGGAAGTAAATACTGTGTTATAGTAATAGACTTTTTAGTCATTTGCATATTGCATGTATGTTTTGCTTCCATGGAATTCATGTGGTGTTAAAACCCAGTCTCACGGCATTTGGTGTTATAGTCACGAAATGTGATCTATTGATTCGTGTCACACAGAACGATTTGAAAAGCAATGTAAATAATAACAAATTAGAAGGAAAAAAAGATTTGAAAAATACAGATTTCAGTATTCTGAGGCTCTGAGCCATTTATTTTCCTCACGGACGGCAAGAAAAGTCCGACATTATACGATTTAAAATAAAAGCAATAACTGTGGCTTGATATTGAGTAAGAACATGTTTTTATGAACCACACAGCTTCCGGTCTTCCAAGACCCGACCGGACAAAAGGACGTGGTGCAGGCACGAAACACACAACCAATAGAAATACATTGCTTTTAAAATCGTTCTGTGTGACACGAAAAAAATGGGGAAATCGTGTTGGTGAACACGAATCAATAGATTAAATATATTTCGAGACTATAACACGAAATGCCGTGAGACTGGGTTCGGTATTACGGCTGTAGTCCATGTAATAAGACCTGGATTTGCTAGAATTTTTTTACCGTGATAATAAGTCCGGGAAAGCAGTGTTTTAGTGGTTTTAGGAAACGTACTGGTGAACTCTGGGACAAAATATTCTTTGTAGCGTCCGTATATGTCCTCCATCTTACAACTAAACACACAAAATTGCGAGAACAACTTCCCAAATTGGGGAATGAGACGACCCCAGGAGCATGTGGATGCAGCGTAATGTTGTGCCTCTTGTAAGTACGAGCAAATAAGTCCGAAAAATATGTGCATGTCTGAGTTGTAATCCTAAATTAAGTCTGTACGGCTCATCCTCTTGGGACCATGCATGTCTGCACGCTCGTTCATAGCAATCTATTCAAATGGCTGCCAAGATATTTCAGTTTGGAATAAAGAGGTTGACGAACATTGCGTTCCCTAAAGCTGCTGGTATGGATTCAATCAACCAGAATAACTGGACCAACCTGCAGAGTGGGGGGGTCTGACACATGAAGAGAAATCTTAAGGAGCTGCTTCACATGGCAGGTAGTGCATAAAGTAGAGCACCAATATGAGTCAAGCCAAATGCTGATCACATTAACGACTGGAGGCATCACTAAATGAGCTTTAAACCCTTCTTTTGGACATGGGTTCATCTGTGATTCATCTGCAGTTGTTCAGATCTGTTCACATTTGGGTCTGGTCCACCTCGGTCAGACATGTCGTGATGCTTTTTGTGTCCGGGACAAATTGTAGACTCCTCCGTACTGGAAGTTATTGAGAGTTTGTGCACAAGGAGAACAGAGCAGGTATTCATCACGGAGCCATGACACAGCAACAACAGCTGTCTCCACTGATTAGTTCCTCTTCCTCGCGCCTCGGGAAGCTAATCAGAGGAATCCATTGCGGCTTGAATGAGAAACTGTGTGTTCTGTCACGATGCTGGAGAATTCATCCTCTAGGAGGTGCTGCAGTACAAAAGTGTGATGAAGAGTCTGTCATGTGCTCGTTAAGTCCCTCTCTTTTCTTTGGTCTCCTCATTCTACGGTGGCCTACAGGTGCAAAATGCGTACGGCCTAAAAAGAAGCAAATATAAAACGTTCCTAAACACCTGCGATGAAAATACATCTCCACCAACTTCAGGAAACATGCGCAGCGTTTACTAAAAGCTGCATAAACCAAACGCTGCAAATACAAAACGCTGCAAGATGCTCAAAACACATCGGAGACCAGGGGACACTAAACAGTGATGCACACAGCAGGGAGACCAGGGGACACTAAAAAGTGATGCACACAGCTTGGAGAACAGGGGACACTAAAAAGTGACGCACACAGCAGGGAGACCAGGGGACACTAAAGAGTGACACACACAGCAGGGAGACCAGGGGACACTAAAGAGTGACGCACGCAGCTGGGAGACCAGGGGACACTAAAAAGTGATGCACACAGCTTGGAGAACAGGGGACACTAAAGAGTGACGCACACAGCTGGGCGACCAGGGGACACTAAAAAGTGACGCACGCATCTGGGAGACCAGGGGACACTAAAGAGTGACGCACACAGCTGGGAGACCAGGGGACACTAAAACGTGACGCACACAGCTGGAAGACCAGGGGACACTAAAGAGTGACGCACACAGCTTGGAGATCAGGGGACACTAAAGAGTGACACACACAGCTGGGAGACCAGGGGACACTAAAGAGTGACGCACACAGCTGGGAGACCAGGGGACACTAAACAGTGACGCACACAGCTGGGAGACAAGGGGACACTAAAACGTGACGCACACAGCTGGGAGACCAGGGGACACTAAAGAGTGACGCACACAGCTGGGAGACCAGGGGACACTAAAAAGTGACGCACACAGTTTCCTGTTGTGTTTTGAGCTTCTTGCAGCGTTTGGAATTTGCAGCTTTCAGTAAACGCTGCGCATGTTTCCTCAAGTTGGTGGAGATGTTTCTTAATTTGAATGCATTTTGGCAAATTTGTGTTTTCATATTTGCATCGTTTTTTTAAACTGCAGCTGCGTTTGGGCTGCAGTAACTCTTTTGCGCCTGCTGTTAGCCACCATCATTTATCACTCAGAGCTGTTTCGCGGCCTGCTTTGATCCGGTCTGTTTCATGTTTCCTGCTCTGTCTCCTGTCTCGCTCAGAAACACCTTCTACATCTCCAACCAGCCTACAAATGAACTTCCATGGATGCCCGTCACAGAACTTGTCGTCATTAAGTTGATTTAATTGCTGTGACTCGTGGATACGGTGCTAAAAGTAACCACCTGTGTATAAATCTTAAAAGATCAGAGCACTTGCCGACATCATGAAGGTTTCTTGAGCACATTTTCTCTCCCTGTGGCTGATATTGAACGTCCTGGCGACTCTGCGGTCGTTCTTTTCATCCGAGCCGATGAACGACGCCCTCGCTTTCGCACGCAGAGCATCCAGAGTCAGAGTGTAGCGGATACCTGCAGGGTAAAGACAAAAAAAAGGAACATTTATTTATGAAACACAGCTAATTTGGACGTGAGGAGGCAGAGAAATGTATTTTTTCCCTTAATGCAGTGGTTCCCAAACTTTTTCAGTCGGGCCCCCCTTGGGTATTGGAAATATTTTCGGGCCCCCCCAACCCGGTTCCCATCTATATTGGTAGGATTAATTGTATATTGTTGTAAAAACATTACATTTTCTCTGCTGATAATAAGAAGATACAAAGATCCAACTATAATTGTATATTTTATTATGGATTACACATGAACTAAAGTGCTTGTAATAGATACTGTGAATTAATTTGGCCTAATTAAAACTGGTTAGGCCTTCTTCCCTGAGTAGTACATTTTTAAATTCAAATTTCTTTAAGGAAAATATATTAATGAACTACTATTTCTACTGCAGGTTGCAAACGATCACATCACTTTACCATTCCTATTCCACACATAGCTTATCAATGACTTGTGTGTGCTTGCTTTCCCTCGCAGATCTTCTCAAAGCGGGGCTGTTGTTTTGAGACTGCCACTCTCAGTTCATTCTCAATGTTCAGCTTTGATCTGTATTTCGTTTTGATGGCAAGCAACAGCAGAAAAAGACCGATCTCACACAAGTAGGATGTTGCAAAACGCAGCATTATGCCCACAGTTTGTTTACAATTGAATAATAATAATAATACATTTGAATTTATATAGGTGCACTTTAGAAACAAAGTCATCTCAAGGTGCTTCACCAAGCTAAAAGGAGAAAATAATAAAATAAAAAAATGTTCCCGCGACCCCCCTGCAGTACCGCCGCGAACCACCAGGGGTCGCGCCCCACAGTTTGAAAACCACTGCCTTAATGAATACACAGGATGAACATTGAAATTGATGTGTGATTTATTTGTGATGGATGTGATATTTCACTTTAACTCGTGTGTATGGTTTGCCTGAACTATTTTTGTTAACTATTTTTGATTGTTTTTCGTCAGACTCTGACTGGCACCCCAATTAATAGCAAATATGTAAAATCCACTAAAACATCCGTAGTAGCTTCTAGATGAAGGGCTCACCTGCAGCTGGGTGTTCGGCCTGCTGGTCAGATTTGATGCTGTAGACGAAACACACCTCCGTCTTCACACACACAGATTTACGTCCTCCGTGCTCACACTGATGCTGAGCCTGCTGCAGGTTGATCTTAACGGGGTCGAAGGTCATGTTGCCTCGGAGCTCTGCGACGTCTCTGGACCTGGAGAGAGAAAACAGACGTGCAAAAGTCCAGAAAACTGTCTGTGCAACGGGTGCAATAAACCTGTGACGTGCGATATATAGGACACCTTTTATGGCAATTCTACTCTGCAATTATAATCACTTTTATGTGCAACAAAATCTATTTTTATAATATATCAAAACCTTAATATGTTCACTCATTCTCAGCCATGGATGAGTACTTATTTGTCTTTATTTTAATAACTAAATGTGCTATTTTTTTTTAGCTAAAAACTGCATGAAAACAAACGCTGCAAGAAGTGTCCCCATCTGGGAGACCAGGGGACACTAAAGAGTGACGCACACAGCTGGGAGACCAGGGGACACTAAAGAGTGACGCACACAGCTGGGAGACCAGGGGACACTAAAGAGTGACGCACACAGCTGGGCGACCATGGGACACTAAAAAGTGAAGCACACAGCTGGGAGACCAGGGGACACTAAAGAGTGACGCACACAGCTGGGAGACCAGGGGACACTGAAAAGTGATGCACACAGCACAGCTGGGAGACCAGGGGACACTAAAGAGTGACGCACACAGCTGGGAGACCAGGGGACACTAAAAAGTGACGCACACAGCTGGGAGATCAGGGGACACTAAAAAGTGACGCACACAATACTTTTGTATGCATGCTTCTTAGGTAACATTAAGCTGTCTTTGGCTCTTTTCTGCTGTAACGATGTAAATGTCCCCTCTGTGGGACGAAGAAAGGTATTCTGATGCTCTACGTCCTCGAATGAAGGAACAAGAAACGGATGCAGCTTGATTGTAAAAATTGGCCTCTCCATCCAACCGTTAAAGCTTTTCTAAAACGCAGCCAGCAGCTCGGGGGAAAACCTCCGCCTGCTGCCAGATCCTTTTTAAACTCTGAGCCTCTTGGGAGACGGGAGTTTTCACACAGCTCAGCTCCGACACTGTGGGAGAGGAGCGTCTTCCTGGGAAGTTCAATCCTGGAGTGGGAGGACTGTGAGGGCTTGAGGTCATTAGGAAGTTGTTGGTCTCCAGCGGGACGCACACAGCTGTCTAAACCCGCGTAAAACAATGCAGCGCCGACATATTCTGTATTATAAACAGAGGTGGGAAGTAGTGGAGTACAAATACTTCGTTACTGTACTTAAGTACATCTTTCTGGTATCAGTATTTTACTCCACTACATATTTTTCTGACCACTTTTTACTTTGACTTCTTACATGTTGAACTACAAATACCTGTACTTTCTACTTCTTCACATGTTGAACACAAATACCTGTACTTTCTACTTCTTACATGTTGAACTCAAATACCTGTACTTTCTACTTCTTACATGTTGAACACAAATACCTGTACTTTCTACTTCTTACATGTTGAACTCAAATACCTGTACTTTCTACTTCTTACATGTTGAACACAAATACCTGTACTTTCTACTTCTTACATGTTGAACACAAATAGCTGTACTTTCTACTTCTTACATGTTGAACTCAAATACCTGTACTTTCTACTTCTTACATGTTGAACACAAATACCTGTACTTTCTACTTCTTACATGTTGAACCCAAAGACCTGTACTTTCTACTTCTTACATGTTGAACCCAAATACCTGTACTTTCTACTTCTTACATGTTGAACACAAATACCTGTACTTTCTACTTCTTACATGTTGAACCCAAATACCTGTACTTTCTACTTCTTACATGTTGAACCCAAATACCTGTACTTTCTACTTCTCACATGTTGAACACAAATACCTGTACTTTCTACTTCTTACATGTTGAACTCAAATACCTGTACTTTCTACTTCTTACATGTTGAACTCAAATACCTGTACTTTCTACTTCTTACATGTTGAACTCAAATACCTGTACTTTCTACTTCTTACATGTTGAACTCAAATACCTGTACTTTCTACTTCTTACATGTTGAACCCAAATACCTGTACTTTCTACTTCTTACATGTTGAACCCAAATACCTGTACTTTCTACTTCTTACATGTTGAACTCAAATACCTGTACTTTCTACTTCTTACATGTTGAACCCAAATACCTGTACTTTCTACTTCTTACATGTTGAACCCAAATACCTGTACTTTCTACTTCTTACATGTTGAACACAAATACCTGTACTTTCTACTTCTTACATGTTGAACCCAAATACCTGTACTTTCTACTTCTCACATGTTGAACACAAATACCTGTACTTTCTACTTCTCACATGTTGAACACAAATACCTGTACTTTCTACTTCTCACATGTTGAACACAAATACCTGTACTTTCTACTTCTTACATGTTGAACCCAAATACCTGTACTTTCTACTTCTTACATGTTGAACCCAAATACCTGTACTTTCTACTTCTCACATGTTGAACACAAATACCTGTACTTTCTACTTCTTACATGTTGAACCCAAATACCTGTACTTTCTACTTCTTACATGTTGAACCCAAATACCTGGACTTTCTACTTCTCACATGTTGAACCCAAATACCTGTACTTTCTACTTCTCACATGTTGAACCCAAATACCTGTACTTTCTACTTCTTACATGTTGAACTCAAATACCTGTACTTTCTACTTCTTACATGTTGAACACAAATACCTGTACTTTCTACTTCTTACATGTTGAACTCAAATACCTGTACTTTCTACTTCTCACATGTTGAACCCAAATACCTGTACTTTCTACTTCTCACATGTTGAACACAAATACCTGTACTTTCTACTTCTTACATGTTGAACCCAAATACCTGTACTTTCTACTTCTCACATGTTGAACTCAAATACCTGTACTTTCTACTTCTTACATGTTGAACCCAAATACCTGTACTTTCTACTTCTTACATGTTGAACACAAATACCTGTACTTTCTACTTCTCACATGTTGAACACAAATACCTGTACTTTTACTTCTTACATGTTGAACCCAAATACCTGTACTTTCTACTTCTCTCATTTCCCAAACAGCTGGTTCCTTTAGTCTGAATGTGTGTTTGGTGGCGTGATCATTATTCTTTAGAGTCATTGCGTGCCTATTGATTTGAACACGATCCGTGTATCCATCATTTCCTGGTCTTCTCTAAAGAAGAGGGACCAATGGAAACGTTGTCATGTTGCCGTTGTTCAGCATGGAAACATTCATTAGCTAACAATGACATTATTGTTCTATTAATATAAAGGGAGGTCAGGTACTCTTTAAAACAGCTGCTAGTTATGGGTACTTTTTACTTAAGTACATTTCAGAGCCTCTTTACTTTGACTTGAGTAAAGAAGTTTAGTCAGTACTTGTACTTTCAGAGTATTTTTAAACACGAGTATCTGTACTTCTACTTGAGTAAAGGATGTGTGTACTTTTGCCGTCTCTGATAATAACGTCTGGTTTAGCTCCAGGAGGAATGTGTAGTTTGGGGAGTGGGTGTTTTTACTCACCAGAACAGAGAAGCCCCTCCCAGACCTCCTATGGTAACGTCAGTGATCCCGTCTCCGTTCAGATCCATGACTCCATGGATGGACTGACCGAAGAACTTCACCTTCACACCGTCAC